>SKCR01035145.1:0-140238 GCA_019454045.1 Zanthoxylum bungeanum
AATAAATTTTTATCAAAAGTAATCATGCACAACTCTAAGTTACATAATCTAAGCATGCTCAAAGCATCAATTTGAAAGAATTATGTTGAAAACATAAAAGCCCCAAATTTAGTCTCATGATGAACCCTAAAATTTCCATGCTCAAAATTGGCTCTGATACCATTGTTAGTGTTCCTAGAACATGCCAGAGATCTATTAAGCATGAAAATGTGTTCATAAATTCAAAATAAGTTGCGGAATATACTTACAATGAACGGATTTGAGCTTTAAAATTTTAAGAGGAAGATCTCCAAGATCCTTCCTTTGTGTGATGATTCCAACTCTTGAAGTGGTTTCTCTATCACCTTTGTTGATTTGATGAAGTGCTAGCTTTGTTGATTTTACCACAAAATCAAAGAGAGAGAAGGCCATAGTTCACGCCCATTTCATGGAGTATTAGGGTTTTTGTTTTTCCAAAATGTGTTACAAGTCATGAGAGAGAGAGAAGGCTTTTTGTTAGGCTTTCAAGAAAGCATCTCCGAGAAAATGGTACATTGAAAAATGTACGCGACCTGGTGTCTCGTATGTTTTGAGCATTTGGATTCACAAACAGGCCAATCCAAGTGATAGTTACTGGATTGATGTTAAGAACATCTGTTAGTATCTTAGATATCTAAGAATACTGTCTTAATCTATGGAGAAAGAGAACTTGAAGTGACTGGGATCACTACTGCAAGTTTTCTAAACCGATACAACGACTGAAAGTCACAAATGGTACTATACAGTTTGAATAACGGAATAGTGAGTTGGAAATCTTCCAAGCAAGATACTGTTACCGCATAAACAACAAATGAGGGTAATTGCTGCAGCTGAGGTAGCAATGGAAGCCATCTAGGTCAATAACAAATCTAATTAGATTAGATGTAGTTCTGTTAGCTGCTGAGCTAGGCGTCAGCACATGCTAAAAAATTTATGGTCTCATCAACGATCCAGATACATACTTCGATATTCATTTGATTCGTTCAGATCATACATCATGGCAATGTGATGATCGTATAAATCGCATCAGATGATAATCATGCAAATCCACTGACGAAAGCGTTTCCTCAGTAATTTGAGCCAACCGTACATAGTTTGGGTGTCAAGCACTCGAGTGACTGGCTATAGGCCAAGTGGGAGATTGTTGGACAATTATGACCCATATTGTCACTGTTTATACAGATCATAGTGTTGTTGCATAAATTAACGATGTGACAAAGGAGATTGCACTCTTATCATTTGTGATTAGATCACCAAGATATATAAATGATGAGAGGTCCCTATGATTTGTTCCTGGATGGAGAATGATATGAGACAGTATCAGTCCACGAAGGATAAATTATTAAATATCCCTAGTTAGAGTATTATCGAGATTGGACATCGATAAATACGTAAAAGACTAGTATTGCACTAATGTGCACTGTGAGGGCGCAATGGCATAGTTCTCATATATTTGGGTATTGGATACTCATGCAAGTGTAATAGGAGGTTGTGTGTCACCGATGGTACGGGAAACAGCTTCGCTCTGGATAGACCCCCTCGGAATTCCATTGGTAGTATGACTATGTGTCTATGGAAGTCCGAAATCAGGGTAAATGTATTAGCTTAATCTGAGACTTGCACCGCTAATACTTGTGACAATCAATATACTTTGGTTTCGGTCGTCCAAGGCTTTAACAGGTTCTGTGTACGCCAATACTGGGTATATTGAGAATCGTAGTGTGTTGGGTGTGATGTCAATACAGAAGTATCACTCCAGTCTTAGTGGAGATGATGGTCACGTAGGATACGGTATTAGTACTCTTAAATGCTGCAGCTATCGGGATAAAATGACAAGGTCAGGTTTATCCGATTATAGAGACTAGTCACCAGATATCCAACATGTGCTTCGTACGGGGCAGACACAATTACAGCCCCAGGCCTAGCACGTGATCATCCGATACTAGACAGAAATATGCTATACTATGTATGCTACACCTGATACAGAACCTTTATTCCTGTAAGGATATTTCAGGAGAATGGGTAGGCATGGCGCTTTGCTAGAGGCCAACCTTGTCTTGTAAATCGGTAAAACGTAGTACGAGGTACTTACGTGTTCGGATAGTCCGATGACCGAATTTACTACTAATATTCAGGGGATCTCATAGGTCGCTTCCCAAAGATTCACCGATGACGTATGACTCGCACTTTAATTAATCTGAGATTTATTAGAAGAGAGAGAAAATGAATCTGAGATTAATTTCGGAGATATTTTATCTAGGATAAAATATTAATAAAAGAGAGATAATGATTAATTTGGAATTAATCGGTAAATTAATATATTCGATATATTATACGAAATTGGATTTCGATGCGGAATTAAAATTAGATTTTAATTCGGGCGAACAAATTAATTTAGAATTACTTCGTTAGCGACGTGAACAGTAATTATGCTTGGCATGATTATTTGATTAAATTAGATTTAATTACGACGCAACGGAAAAATCATTAATTTGGAATTAACGAACCAGAGCCCGAGATTATTTGTGAGAGCATTCGTATTTTGAATTCGAGTGCGGCACGCAAGTCAAATCAAGTGTCAAATCATTAGTCGCATCAAGCTTCAAGTCGGTAGTCATTTCAAGCGTCAAATCACTTGTCACTTTGAGTGATTTGACTTGACAACTTGATTGATTGAGTGACATGACCACTTGAGTGGTGTGACATGATGTGAGTTGATGTGGCTTTAACTTTTTGACTTTTTGAAAGCCAAATTAATGTGAAATTTAAATGAAATTCACAAAAAATATAAGATACACTTAAAACTTAAATTCAAATTCACTTGACACAACTTTCTCTCTTTCCTCCCAACTCTCTTCTCTCCATTTCTTCTTCCATATTCACGCCCAAGGGGCTGTGAACACTGCCCAAACCGTGAGCAGTAGAGGGCATGAAGAAGTTGATTTTGTGGCAAAATCGGAGGTGCTAGCACACTTAGAAGACATACGAAGGTGATAGGGAAACCCACCCACGAGCCGGGAATCGTTTGACGAAGCTTGGAGCTTCAAATCATGACTCAAAAACTAAAATCTTGGTGCAGTTGACTGCTCACTGCCTCGGGATAGAGGAGGGCAGAATTTGATTTTTGTTGGTCGTATCGTCGCTTAACCGATCGATGTGAGTATTCCGTAACTTTTTCGATTTTTATTCACACATTATTTCATGCTTATATTGATCTGGGACCTAATTAGAAACCAACGATGGCATCAAGAGCCTAGGTTTGAGCATGAAAAGTTTATGGCTTAAAATTTGGGTATTTTGAATTTGAGCATGATTTTATGGAATTGGATGATTAAGCATGCTTAAATGTTGTTGAATTGAAGTTTGATTCGATAAATTTCAAAAAAACGTGATTGGATCATTTTTCCCCAATTAGTTATGGTGGCCGAATGTTAATGCCCTAATTAGTCTTGGATTTTTTGATTTTTGATTCATTGGATGAGTTAGAATCATTCGGGAATGTGATTTAATGTCGATTGTAGAATTAATTGGATTGAATTCGAATCGGACATAAAATCCCTCCCTTGGCCGAGAATTGAAGAAGCATGTTTGGGATTGATTTTTGTTAAAATGTGTTGGACATGTTTTAATGTTAATGGCATGATTATTTAATGCTAATTGATGTTTTAGAAATGTTAATTGGATAATTAATGTGTAATGCACTTTAGGTAATTAAATTGCGAAATTGGATTTATGTAATTTAATTAATTGGGCCTTTAAATTGGATTTGGGCTTATTATGTTGTAATTGGTGTTATCGGGCTTTGTTGTACAAAGTTGGGTTAAGGCAAATTGGATTGGATCCAATTGGGCCCAAAACCACTTCCGTTAAGCCCAAATGCGACTTAATGAACCTTTAAAGTTTAATTGGGCCTAATTGGCCAAAATTGATTTATGGGCTTATGGTAATTCCCGGATTGGATTTTGGTATTCGGTTTGACCCAAGTTGACCAAAAGTCCAAGCCTTAGGAAATCAATTAAAAGCCCATTGGACTTTATTGAATTGACGTTGGACGTTAATCGGTCTTTGAGACGCGTTACGATTAAATTTTGAATTTAAGTCGTAAAAGGTTTATTATTAAAGTGTAATGTTTAATTTGGAATTAAATAGTCGAATTAGAATTAAACGCATATTAAATTGGATTTAATGACATAGTTTAATTTAATTCGAGAATTCGTACTTTGAGTACTTATTCACAAAACGAGTTTGACTCGAGCAAAATCAAATCATTGTTTAAACATTGGATGATCACTAATTATCAGATTAATTAATTTGATTAGATTGATTGATAACATGCTTGTGTGAATACGTGGTTGCGATGAATGAATAATGTATATCAGATGGATATTAGTCGGGTGGGGGCAATTTTAGAAATTGTTGTAATAAATTTGATTTATTAATTGGACCTGCGTGTCTAGCCTTAAACCTCCATATTCTTTGTATTCTCTTCTCACCTATTCCCCTCAATGAAAATGAGGTTTCTTTAGAAGTGTAGTGTAACGAGTAGAAGTGATACAAGTGCTAGCTTGAGAGAGAAAGTGAGTGATTTGATCTAAGATCAATGTGTATAGTATCCATCCGCATATCATTATTACTTTATTCATATGCACTTTATTATGTGTTTAGAAGCATGTTTAAGGGTGTATGATGATGAGACCTTAACAAAGATAATAAATTGGCTGCCAATTTGCACGCGAAAAACCCTCGTAATTTATTAAGCGTTTTTCCTTCCATTGAGTGATTCTTACTCAAGATCTATGACGACATTGGTTTTTTGGCCAAAGTCAAGGCCTTTATCTATCGAGGATGTGTTTGAATCACGAGAGCTTTGTTATATGTCAGTGTCTTGTTCAAGTTGTGGTCTATTGGCCAAAGTCGAGACCACTTCTTGTCCATCGACATTGATTACGAAGCTTTGCATGGTCAATGGGTTCCGCTTAACTGGGATCATTAAGCTTATTGTGCCAAAGCCAAGGCTTAGTTGATTCAGAGGAAAAAAGGTTAGGTAATACATTCAATATATTAGCATATATAAGATATATGTTTCGGACTTTGATGTCCCCCTACCAGATCTAGGAATTGGATTGGATCCAATTGATCTTAGAGATCTACCTAGTTAATTATCATACAATTTGTTGGCCAAAGTCAAGATTGTGTGATATTTAACGGGATCCTAGCCCACTAGGAAACACGGTTTCCCGAGTACTCGACAGAGGGTTAGAGGCTCGCCGGAAAATAGTGGGAGGCAAGAATTGAATTTGCAATATTCGTTTAATTACTTGCCATACGCGCTCAAATAAATATCATTCGTCATTTTAATTAATTGTTAGTTGGACTAATATTTAAACGTTGTTTTAATTAAATAGTTGGACTATATTCAAACTATTCAATTATAGTCGATTTTATAATTAGATTATAGTAATCAATATAATTGATTTTAATCTATTAAATTATAGTTGATTAAATAGTTGGACTATTGTAATCATTATAATAAATAGTACCTAAATTGTTGATTAAATAGTTGGACTATTAGAATCAAGATGTAATTGAAAGATTGACGTTTAAAACATAATCCTAGGGAAAATGTATTTAAATGGTTTAATTTTCAAATTGGGAATAAATTTCATGATGGTCCTGGAAAAATAATAATTTACTTTATTTGATAAAATAACATATTATGCCTAAATCCCCGAGCTAAGCAAAAAGTCGAGCATAATCTTTAGAAGATTTATGTGATGATAACTTTAGTGCTTAATCCATTAAGCTTGTCGCTGTAGACTCCTTAATTTCTGAATCAGAATTAAGGATTAGATCATTATAGTATGATAATGAAATTGAAGGATCTTCAAAGAATCTATCCTTAGATTTTAGAAGTACTAAATTGCAATACTTAATTCTTGGAGAGTTAATGACTGTTCTCAATGAAACAAAGTCAAACTTTGTAATTAGGCAAGTTGTGCAAGGTGCACCTTAACCTTCTGGGAAGATAAAGGACATATCCCAAAATGTCTGCTCAAATTATGGCAAACGGGATCGCGAAAGCGTGACTGCCGTTTGGACAAAGCAGACATGAAGGAATTGAAGACGGGCAAGGCTCCGACTTCAAATATGTTGTCAACATTATGTTCACTACTAATATTGAAATTGGATTTTTTAAATACTTAGTGTGGTACATAAATATGTACTGATGTACAGAATCTACTGTGAGCAGGATACTGACTTCAGTTGAGATTAATCTACGAATTGAAAACGGGACGAAAGTCGCTGTTTTACTCGTAGATACCTAAGTTTGGGAACTACCCTTGGGTGTGTACCTAAATTAGGAAACTGTTATAATGTAACTAGTTTGACTAGATACGTTATCTATATATCAGTGTATTATCCGTTGCGTATATACTTTTATATTCTAGAACACTAAATTGTTTTATTATATAAAGATGATATTGAGATAAACACATTAGATGTGAATAACAGTATTTATATTTTGAATATAAATAAAATCTCAAACATATAAAGACAATCAAATAGCTCGAACTGATTTGATCAGAAGAAACTTAATTGTGGCATTGATGTCTGGGACACAATCAAACAAGAATCGTATATCCGCACTTTTGAAGAGTGGGTACTAGGACTAATTTGATTCCATTCAAATAAAGTTTACAAATCTAGTTTATTGGGCCAAGTGCCTAAAACACTATTTACTTGGTAAAAGTGCAAATGCCACAGATCTGTTAGCCCTAGTTCATAGTGAAGTAAGTGGGCCCATGTCTAGCTAGGCTAGATGTGGATATGAATATTTCGTGACCTATACGGATGTGGCATCGCGTAATGGTTATGTGTTTCTTTTGAAGAACACAAATCGGAAACTTTTACAGTTTTCAACACGAAATAGACAAACAGATCGGCTAAAGTATTAAATCATCACGGTGAGACCGTAATGGAAAATGCTTAAGCAATAAGTTTCTAATATACTTGAAATATTAAAGTATTCTTTCAAATGAGGACTCCTTACGGAACAAGTCAAAGTGACGGTGTGTCCGAACAGGATAAACCGAATTTTGTTGGACATGATAAGGTTAATAATGAGTCGCTCTGAGCTACCTTTTCCTTCAACGGATAAGCATTAACAGTGCAGAACTTATTTAGAATAAGGTTCCATTAAAATTTGTTTGACAGATTTCATATTAGATATGAACGGGAAAGAAACCGGGTTTCTCATTCCTAATAATTTGGGCATGCTAGGCATAATTTTGGATGATACCAAACTAAAACCCAAATTGGATAAGTGCCAATTGTAAGTTATCATAGGGATAAATAAGTATAGTACTTATACGTCTCATAAGAGAACAATTAGATTGTTGCTCGTCTTGCGGTTTTCCTAAGAGGAATACCGATATGCAGTGGTAAGTGGGAGGATAGTAAAACTCGATGAAAATCGGAGTAATACTGTCCAAGGCACCGAATATTTCTGGAGAATTGGGTAGGCATGGCGCTTTGCTAAAAGCCAACCTTGTCTTGTAAATCGGTGAAAACGTAGTACTGGGTACGTACGTGTTTGGATAGTCCGACAATCGGATTTACTTCCAATATATTCGGGGATCTCATGGGTCGCTTCCCGAAGATTCACCGATGACGTATGACTCGCACTTTATTAATATGGGATTAATTAGATGAGAGAGAAAATTAATCTGGGATTAATTACGAAGATATTTTATCTGGGATAAAATACTATTTAAAGAGAGAGAGTGATTAATTTGGAATTAATCAATAATATAATATATTCGATATATTAAACGAAATTGGATTTCGACGCGGAATTAAAATTAGATTTTAATTCGGGCAAACGAGTTAATTTAGAATTAATTCGTTAGCGTAGATTTTAATTCGGGCAAACGAGTTAATTTAGAATTAATTCGTTAGCGACCTGAATAGTAATTTTGTTAGGCACAATTATTTAATTAAATTTGATCTAATTACGTCGCAACGGAAAATTAGTTAATTCAGAATTAACGAACAAGAGCCCGGGAGTGTTTACGAGCCCACTCACATTTCGAATCGAGTGGGGCCCACAAGTCACTTCTAGCCTCAAATCATTAGTCACTTTGATTGATGTGATGTCTAGTCACTTTGAGTGATTGACAACATGTCACTTTTGATGTGAATAGTGATGGAAGTGGTTGTTGGCTTTAATGCCTTGACTTTTTGAAAGCAAAAATTGGTATTAGTTTTGAAAATCTAATACACACAACAACCAACACCTTTTCTCTCTTCTCTCCTCTCACTTTCATGCCCAATGGGCCATTTTCTTCTTCTATTTTTCTGCCAAAGCCGAGAATGAAGAAGAAGCAAAGGCAATTTTACGGTAAAATTTCTGAGGTGCTAGCACGCTTTAGGAGTCGTATGAAGGTGATAGGGAAACCCACCCGTGGGCATGGAATACACAACCCAAAGCTTGGAGCTTGGAGGACACCATGGCCGAAAATGAAGGACAAAAATGGAGCCCAAAGCTGAGAGCCACCTTGGAGGAAAGCTTGAAGATTTTGTTGTTCCTCGCATCGTAAAAATCGATCAATGTAAGTATGATTCCGCCATGCTTATTTGTTGTATACACACATAATTTCTTGCTTGAATGATCCTTGGGACTAATCTAGATACCCATCACTAATAAGTTCACATCTTATGACAAGAAGTCCAACTGAATCCAAATAATGATGGTCCCAAACACAGCATAAAAGGGTGGCTTCTATAGGTCATACTACTATGGTTCACATGCGGGTTTATAGGAGTATAGATAAAGGCTCCTGCCGGTGAAGGATTGCCCACAACTAGGTCTCCCCACTCAAGGGTTTGAACGAACAAGTGAGCGCACCTTTTTTATAACCTAGGTATGTGCCAACAAGTGATGATACCATATAACAATCCACCATTTCGAGCGAAAATGACTTTACAATACATGAATAACTGTCAAATAGATTTCTCTATTTAAAATTCCACAGAGGGGGGGTGGAGCATACTCTCTTAAATACCCTTTCCTCTTAGGCACTTATCGCCTTGGTGACAGGAATAACCAAAATATCATCCAAATTAGTCCATCACTTTAGATGTCTTCATAGCTTTTCCTTTTAGCTATAAAAGATAGTGAGTGAAGGAAGACACCAAATCATTATCTAACTCCAATAATACCTTAGGTTAAATCAATTATGCAAGGTTATTTAGAGCAAAAATCACAAACATTACAAGACATTATTTCGGGACCGATTCTCTATCCCCAGTGGAGTCACCAGACTGTTGGACATAGAAATCAATGATGCTGTCCCGGGGTCACGCTTGGTCGGGAGTACGGAGTAGCTCGTGGGGGACTAAACTAGAGCCGCCACCCAGTATGAACTGGGAAATGATTTAAGACCGCACTCATCCTGTTGGTTTTATTCTAGGTCCCAAGATCATCATACAAGCCTGAAGATGTGTGAAATACATATCAAATAAGTTGCGGAACACTTAAATTGATCGGTTGAGACGATACGACGAACAAAAACCTTCAAAAAGCTCACTGGTTTAGGCGCCCACTGTAGCAGATTTTTGTCCAAGAATTTCAGTTTTGAGCTGAGATTTGAGCCTCGAATTTGCGTCAAACGATTCCCGGCTCGTGGGTGAGTTTCCCTAACACCTTCGTATACCTCTTAGGAGTGTGCTAGCACTTGGATTTTGCCACAAAACCCTAAAAAATGCATCATCATTTTCGGCCAACCAAGGGTAGTCCACTGCATTGGGAGTGAGTTTGGAGAGGGAAGAAGGAAGAGAGATGGAGAAAATCAATTAGGTTAAGGGAAAAGGTGTCCAACACTTTACTTATATATTTTCCAAAATTACAAAAATATTTTACCATTTATTTTCTTTTCCAAAAAGAAATAAAACAAATGTAATAATGTTTATTAAATCATTTTACCCTTGGTAAAAGGTGAAAAGGAAAAGGCTTTCACTTTTCCAAAAAGTCAAAAGTCTTTTCCCCCCCCCCCCAAAATTTCCCTCCAAATTTTAAAGGTCAAAGTCAAAGAGTCAAAGTTACTTTTCCAAAAAGCGATTTGACTTTTATGACTTGCAATGTGATTTGCGTTGCGACTTACAGCACGTGATTCAAAATCGACGTAACTTCGCAAACACATACCGAGCTCGGTTTCGATAATTCTAAATTAACGACTTTCTCGATGACTCGTTAATAAATCCAATTTACTAATCACGTCGCTCGAGAATTAATTCAATGCTCGAATTAAAATCTAATTTTAATTCCTAATCGAAATCCAATTTCATTTAATATTCGAATATATTATTTATCGATTAATTCCAAATTAATCGTTCTCTCTCTTTAAATTGATATTTTATCATAGATAAATATCTCTGTAATTAATCCCAGATTAATTTTCTCTCTCTTCTAATTAATCCCAGATTAATATATAATGCGAGTCATACGTCATCGGTGTATCATTGGGAAGCGACCCATGAGATCTCCGGATATGTTGGCAGTAAATTCGTCCGTCGGACTATCCGAACACGTAAGTACCAAGTATTACGTTTTACCGATTTATAAGACAAAGTTAGCCTCTAGCAAAGCACCATGCCTACCCAATTCTCCGGAAATATCCTTACATGAATATGTGATCTATATCAGGCGTAGTATACGTAGTATTGCGTATTTCGATCCAGTATCGGATGATCACGTGCTAGGTCTGGGGCTGGATATATGTCTGCCCCGTACGAAGCACATGTCGGATGTTGGTAACTAGTCTCTATAATCGGGTATACATGACCTAGTCACAATATCCCGATAGCCGCGCAGTATATGAGAGCACTAATACCGTATCCTACGTGACCATCATCTCCATATGACTGGAGTGAAACTTCCGTCTCGACATCACACCCAATACACTACGATTCTCAATATACCCACATCGGCGTACACAGAACCTGTTAAAGCCCTGGACGACCTCAACTAAAGTACATTGATTGTCGCAAGTATTAGCGGTGCAAGTCTCAGATTAAGACCAAATACACCTACCCTGATTGCAGATTCCCATAGACACAAAGTCATACTACCAATGGGATTCTGCGGTGGTCTAATCCAGAGCGAAGCTGTTTCCCGTACCATCGGTGAAACACAACCTCCTATTACACTTTCCTGAGTATCATATACCCAGATATATGAGAACTATGCCGTTATGTCTCACATAACATGCACAAGTGTAATACTAGTCCTTTACGCATCCATCGATGTCCAATCTCGACAATGCTCTGACTAAGGATGTTTAATGATTTATCCTTTGTTGATTGATACTGTCTCATATCATTCTCAATCTAGGAATAAAGGATAAGGACCACATATCATTTATATATCTAAGGTGATCTAATCACAATTGATAAGAGTGCAATATCCTTTGTCAGTCACTCGAGTGTCTAACACCCGAACTATGTACGGTTGGCTCAAACTGCTGAGAAACTGCTTTCGTCAGCGGATTTATATGATTATCGTCTGACGTGATTTATTCGATCATCACATCACCATGATGTATGATCCGAACGAATCAGATGAATAGTCAAAGTATGTATCTGGATCGTTGATGAGACCATTAATTCTTTAGCCTGTCCTGACACCCAGCCCAGCCACTAACAGAACTAGATCTAATCCAATTAGATTTATTTATTGACCCAGATGGCTTCTATTGCTGCCTCAGCTGCAGCAATAATCTGTATTTGTTATTTATTCAGTAACAGTATCTTGCTTGGAAGATTTCCAGCTCACTGTACCGTTATTCAAACTGTATAGTACCGTTTGTGACTTTTAGTCGTCTTTATCGGTTCAGAAACTTGCAGTAGTAGTGATCCCAGTCACTTCAAGTTCTCCTTCTCCACAGATTAAGACTACATCCTTAGATCTCTAAGATTCTAACGGATGTTCTTAACATCAATCAAGTGACTATCACTTGGATTGGCCTGATTGTGAATCCATATGCTCAAAGCGTATGAGACACCAGGTCGTGTACATTTTAATGTACAATTTCCCAGAGAGTTTTAACAACTTAAATCTATCCTAGTAGATCTTTATTCCCAGAATAAAGGTTGTTTCTCCCGAGAATTCTACGGAGAATTTTCTCTTGAAAGCCAAGCTTTCACCGATTATTTTATGGGAATATCATTTCCAAGAAATGAATATATATTACATTATCATTATTTTAAGGACAGCCACTATCTGTGCGCTCCCACTAACCCTCTCATATACACAAGAATCATTCTGTTTTGAATCAAATCATTGACTATCATGATTACATCAAAACAATAGTTCCAAGAACTTTATGCTTGCTTCAACCCAAACATGGATCGAACAACACGCAAACCTAGTTTGCTGGTTTTAGTACGAAAAAATCGTCAGGATGTTATAAACATCCTCCAAAAGGTTTCCTTTTAAGGAAAGCGATTTTGACCTTTAACTAACACATTTCATAAATGAAACGTGCATCTACAGCAAGCATTATCCAAATGGATTTACCGTGGCAACAGGTAAAAGGTTGAACCGTAATCAACACAATGTTTATAACGATACCTTTCCGCTACAAGCCTAGCTTTGTACGTTGGTATGTTGCATTCCATGTATGTCTTCCTTGAAGACTTATACAGTACCTATAGGCACAATGCCTTATGGTACATCAACTAGTATTTTAACATAGTTGTTTTACATGGAATCCATTTCGGACTCATGGCACTTTGCCAAAAAAGTGAGTCGATACCTTGTATCACTTCTCATACGTAGTTGGGTCTTCCTCAATAAGATTGACATCTTTATGAGGTGAGATCAGAAACCCATACCCTAGGTTATTTTCTGACTCTCTCCGATCTACGCGGTTCTTGTGTATACGAAGATTAATGGTATATGTTCATCCTTGATGAACAGTTGTGTTCCATTAAGGACTTCATGCCTTGAACAGTATTACTCTGATTTTCATCGAGTTTTACTGTCCTCCCACTTACCACTGCATATCGGTATTCCTCTAAGGAAGATCGCATGGTGAGCAACAATTACAATTGTTCTCCAGTGAGTTGTATAAGTACTATACTTATGGTTTTCCCTAGGATAACCTACATTTGGCACTTATCCGATTTAGGTTTAGTTTGGCATCATCCAAACATATGCCCAGCATACCCAAATCGTTAGGACTAAGAAACCCGTTTTTATCCCTGATCATATCTAATATGAATTATGTCTAACAGATTAAGGAACCTTATTCCAAATAAGTTTTGCACTGTTAATGCATATCCGTTGAAGGAAATTGTAGCTCAGAGCGACTCATGATAAACCTTATCATGTCTAACAAAATTCGGTTTCTCCGTACGGACACACCGTCAAACTGACGTGTCTCGGGAGGAGTCCTCATTTGAAAGAATACTATACTCTTTCAAGTATATGAAACTTATTGCTTAAGTATTTTCCATTTCGGTCTTACCGTGACGGTTTAATACTTTAGCCGATCTGTTTGTCTACTTCGTGTCGAAACTTTAAAAGTTTCTGATTTGTGTTCTTCAAGAGTAACACATAACCATAACGTGATGCCATACCGTTAAGGTCACGAAATATTCATATCCACATCTAGCCTAGCTAGATATGGGCCCACTAACTTCACTATGAATAGGGCTTACAGATCGATGGCATTTATCACTATGACCAAGTAAATAGTATTTTAGGTACTTTACCTAAGGAACTAGATTCGTAGACTTTATTTGAATAATCAAATCAGTCCTAGTACCCACTCTTCAAAAGTGTGGATATACGAGTCTTGTTTATTGTGTCCTACACAACAATGCCACATTTAAGTCTTTTCTGATCAAATCAGTTAGAGTTATTTATTTGTCATATAATATGTTTGAGATTTATTTATATTCAAAATATAAATACCGTAATTCACATCTAATGTGTTTATCTCAATGTCATCTTTATATAATGAAACACTTTAGTATTCTAGAATATAAAGGTTTATCCGCAACGGATTAAACACTGATATAAAGATAATGTCTCTAGTCTAACTAGTTACATTATAACAGTTTCCTAATTTAAGTACATACCCCAATGGTAGTTCCTAAACTTAGGTATCTACGGTCGAAACAGCGACTTTCGTCCCGTTTCCGATTCGCAGATTAACCTCAGCTTGAAGTCAGTATCCTGCTCACAGTAGATTCTGAGCATCAATGCATATATTTTATGTACCACACTAAGTTTTTAAAATCCAATTTCAATACTAGTAGTGAACATAATAATGACGAATATATTTAAAGTCAGAGCCTTGCCCTTTCTTTAATTCCTTCATGTCTGCCATATCCAAACGGCAGTCATTTTGAGATATGTTCTTTATCTTCCCGGAAGATTATAATGATCTTGCCTTTACCTTTTTCAATATTTCAGAAGCCTTCGGCCAAGCCTTGGGTTTCTAGAATATCGAAGTAAGGTGTGCCTTGTGCTATTAGCCTAATTGTAAAGTTTGACTTTATCTCCTTGAGAATAGTCATTAACTCTCCAAGAGTTATTAATTACAATTTTAATAGTTGTTAAATCTTAACATAGATTTATGACATATATGGTGGATTAAGCACTTTAAGTTATCATCACATAAATCTTCCAAAGATTGTGCTCTACTATTTGCTTAATTCTAGGCTTAGGCATAATATGTTATTTTATCAAATAAAGTAACTTATTATTTATTTCCAGGACCATCCTGAAATTATTCCCAATTTGAAAATTAAACCATTTAAAAACATTTAATCCAAGATTATGTTTTAAATGTCCAATCTTTCAATATATCATGATTTTTAATAGTCCAACTATTTAATCAATAATTAAGGTACTAAGAATTATATTGATTAAAATCAATTACATTGATTACTATAATCCAATTATAAAATCAACTATAATTGAATAGTTTGAATATATAGTCCAACTATTTAAAAAACAACGATTTAAATATTAGTCTAACTGACATTTAAATCATAATGACGAATGATATTTGTTGAGCGCGTATGGCAAGTAATCAAACGAGTATTGCAAATTCAATTCTTGCCTCCCACTATTTTTCGGCGAGCCTCTAACCCTCTATTGAGTACTCGGGAAACCACGTTTCCTAGTGGGCTAGGATCCCGTTAAATAACACACAATCATGACTTTGGCCAACAAATTGTATGATATTTAACTAGGTAGATCTCTAAGATCAATTGGATCCAATCCAATTCCTAGATCCAGTAGGCGGATATCCAAATCCTTAACATATATCTTATATATGTCACTACATCCAATGTATTGCCTAACCTTTTTCCTCTGAATCAACTAAGCCTTGGCTTTGGCACAACAAGCTTAATGATCCCAGTCAAGCGCGACCCATTGACCATGGAAAGCTTCGTAATCAATGTCGATGGACAAGAAGAGGTCTTGACTTTGGCCAACAAACCACAACTTGGACAAGACACCAATATAGAACAAAACTCTCGTGATTCAAACACATCTTCGACGGACAAAGGCCTTGACTTTGGCCAATATCCACCCAATGCCAATCTCGGATCTTGAGTAAGAATCACTCAATGGAAGGAAAACGCATGATATTTGATGAGGGTTTTTCGCGTGCAAATTGGCTACCAATTTATTATCTTTGTTAAGGTCTCATCATCATACACCCTTAAACATGCATTCTAAATACATAATAAAGCGCATATGAAAATAAACAAGAATGATATGCGGATGGATACTTAACACATTGATCCTAGATCAAATCTCTCTTTAACTCTCATGCTAGCACTTGTATCACTTCTACCCGTTACACTACACTTCTAAAGAAACCTCATATATATTGAGGGAATAGATGAGAAGAGAATACAAATAGAATAGAGGTGATAAGGCTGGACACGCAGGTCCAATTTAATAAATCGAATTTATTACAACAATTTCCAAAATTGCCCCCACCCGACTAATATCCATCCGATATACACTATTCATTCATCACAACCAAGTATTCACACAAGCATGTTATCAATCAATGTAATTTAGTGATCATCCAATGTTCAAACAATGATTTGATTTTGATCGAGTCAAACTCGTTTTGCGAATAAGTACTCAAAGTACGAATTCTCGAATTAAATTAAACTACGTCATTAAATCCAATTTAATATGCATTCAATTCTAATTCGTTATTTAATTCCAAATTAAATATTACACTTTAATAATAAACCTTTTACGACTTAAATTCTAAATTTAATCGCAAAGCGTCTCAAAGACCGATTAACGTCCAACGTCAATTCAATTAAAGTCCAATGGGCTTTTAATTGATTTCTTAAGACGTGGACTTTTGGTCAACTCGGGTCAAATCGAAAAACCAAAATCCAATCCGGGATTTACCCCATAAGCCCATAAATCAATCTTGGCCCATTAGGCCCAATTAAACTTTAAAGGTTCATTAAATCGCATTTGAGCTTTATGGAAGCGGTTTTGGGCCCAATTGGATCCAATCCAATTTGCCTAAACCTAACTTTGTACAACAAAGCCCAGCAAGCCCAATGACAACTTTAAAAGCCAAAATCCAATTTCAAGGCCCAATTAATTAAATACAAAAATCCAATTTCACATTCAATTAACCTAAAGTGTATTACATGATTAATTACCCAAATTAAAATTTCTAAAACATTAATTTTTACAATTAATCATGCACAATTTCATTATCACATGCCCACACATTTAATGAAAAATCAAACCCATTTTCATGCTTCAAAGTCTTGGCAATTTGGGGATTTTATGTCCGATTCAAATTCAATCCAATCAATTACACAATCGACATTAAATCATATACCAAAATGATTTCCAATTCATCTAATGAACAAAAAATCAAAATTCCAAGACAATTAGGATTTATCAAATTTGGCCACCATAAGCAAATTGGGGAAAAATGATCCAATCACATTTTCATGAAATTGATCCAATCAATCTTCAATTCAACCATATTTAAGCATACTTAATCATCCAATTTCATAAAATCATGCTCAAATTCAAAATACCCAAACTTTAATATTTGGGGAAAAATGTTTCAAACATTAATTCATGAAATTGATCTAATCAATATTCAGTTAAACATGTATTAAGCATACTTAAACATCCAATTTATTCAAATCATGCTCAAATACAAAATACCCAAATTTTAAGCCCTAAACTTTCATGCTTGAACCTAGGCTCTTGATGCCATTGTTGGTTTTATTCTAGGTACCAAGATCATCAAACAAGCATGAAGATGTGTGAAATACATATCAAAGAAGTTGCGGAACACTTACATTGATCGGTTGAGACGATACGACGAACAAAAACCTTCAAAAAGCTCACTGGTTTAGGAGCCCACTGCAGCAGATTTTTGTCCAAGAATTTCAGTTTTGAGCTGAGATTTGAGCCTCGAATTTGTGTCAAACGATTCCCGGCTCGTGGGTGAGTTTCCCTAACACCTTCGTATACCTCTTAGGAGTGTGCTAGCACTTGGATTTTGCCACAAAACCCTCAAAAATGCATCATCATTTTCGGCCAACCAAAGGCAGTCCACTGCCTTGGGCGTGAGTTTGGAGAGGGAAGAGAGATGGAGAAAATCAATTAGGTTAAGGGAAAAGGTGCCCAACACTTTACTTATATTTTCCAAAATTACTAAAATGTTTTACCATTTATTTTCTTTTCCAAAAATAAATAAAACAAATGTAATAATGTTTATTAAATCATTTTACCCTTGGTAAACGGTGAAAGGAAAAGGCTTTCACTTTTCCAAAAAGTCAAAAGTCTTTTCCCCCCCAGAATTTCCCTCCAAATTTTAATGGTCAAAGTCAAAGAGTCAAAGTTACTTTTCCAAAAAGCGATTTGACTTTTATGACTTGAGATGTGATTTGCGATGCGACTTGCGGCATGTGATTCAAAATCGACGTAACTTCGCAACACATACCGAGCTCGGTTTCGATAATTCTAAATTAATGATTTTCTCGATACCTCGTTAATAAATCCAATTTACTAATCACGTCGCTCGAGAATTAATTCTAAATTAATTCAAGTGCCCGAATTAAAATCTAATTTTAATTCCTAATCGAAATCCAATTTCGTTTAATATATCGAATTTATTATTATCGATTAATTCCAAATTAATCGTTTTCTCTCTTAAATTGATATTTTATCCTAGATAAAATATCTCCGTAATTAATCCCAGATTAATTTTCTCTCTCTTCTAATTAATCCCAGATTAATATATAATGCGAGTCATACGTCATCGATGTATCATTGGGAAGCGACCCATGAGATCTCCGGATATGTTGGCAGTAAATTCGGTCGTCGGACTATCCGAACACGTAAGTACCAAGTATTACGTTTTACCGATTTACAAGACAAGGTTGGCCTCTAGCAAAGCGCCATGCCTACCCAATTCTCCGGAAATATCCTTACAGAAATATGTGATCTATATCAGGCGTAGTATACGTAGTATTGCGTATTTCGATCCAGTATCGGATGATCACGTGCTAGGCCTGGGGCTGGATATGTGTCTGCCCTGTACGAAGCACATATCGGATGTCTGGTAACTAGTCTCTAAAATCGGATATACATGACCTAGCCATAATATCCCGATAGCCGCGCAGCATATGAGAGCACTAATACCGTATCCTACGTAACCATCATCTCCATATGACTGGAGTGACACTTCCGTCTTGACATCACACCCAATACACTACGATTCTCAATATACCCAGCATCGGCGTACACAGAACCTGTTAAAGCCCTGGAGGACCTCAACTAAAGTACATTGATTATCGCAAGTATTAGCGGTGCAAGTCTCAGGTTAAGACCAAATACACCTACCCTGATTGCAAATTCCCATAAACACAAAGTCATACTACCAATGGGATTCTGCGGTGGTCTAATCTAGAGCGAAGCTGTTTCCCATACCATCGGTGAAACACAACCTCCTATTACACTTGCCTGAGTATCCTATACCCAGATATACGAGAATTATGCTGTTATGTCTCACATAACACGCACAAGTGTAATACTAGTCTTTTACGCATCTATCGATGTCCAATCTCGACAATGCTCTGACTAGGGATGTTTAATGATTTATCTTTCGTTGATTGATACTGTCCCATATCATTCTCAATCTAGGAATAAATCATAAGGACCTCCTATCATTTATATATCTAAGGTGATCTAATCACAAATGATAAGAGTGCAATCTCCTTTGTCACATAGTTAATTTGTACAACAACACTATGATCTGTACAAATAGTGACGTTATGGGTCATAACTATCCAACACATCGTAAGGGAAGACCTCAAACCGTTTGGTTCGGAATGGTCCCTTACTTATGTCAATCGTAATGAACGAATTTATGCAATAATATAACCAAGTCTTACGCAACATACCGATGCAAGATTAACCAATATCTAAGTTTGCACACATAGGAGTAATCGAAATAAAAGCGAGCATGCAATCTTATGAACATATCAAATAGATAAATACGGAAATATAAATGAATAATAACTGTAAAAGCATAAATATTGAAGAGAGATAATTAAGTTCCTAATGCGAAAGAAATAACTAAAGAGGTAATCATTCACGGAAATAAATGTGAAGTGATGCGATACAGAAAAGAGACGAATAACAAGAATGAAAGAAAAAAGATACGACCAAGGCCAACATCTATATAGGACCTTGAATATTCGATTGAACAACCTCACGTTCAATCAAACATACTTCGTCCGGCGCGGTAAAACACCTTGGTAAATGTAGCCCTTAGGTTTTTCGTCCATATAACAGAGGACCTTTAATCCAACGTGATTTGCCCATGCGCGTTACAATGTCATTGCATAAATAAATAGCATCCAGAAAGTAAATGGCGAAATAATGGACAATATATGAACACAAGATTAGATAAAATGAAATATGTGCCCTTTCTAAAGCAGTACAAGGAGTTATATCTCAAGTACAAACCGTAATACCGTTCATTCTAATTTGGCTACGGAATTTATGTCTGGGTTTTCATCCGACATACCACGAGAGATAGCACCAAATCATTCATCTAATAACAGTAACATACATGATCCAACAAGATGCATGCAAAAAAATAACAATAAATAACTGAAAAAGATGAATGAAAGTAAGCAAAGGGTGCCCTCAGGTCTTACCTTTTAATTCACTACGTAGAAGTGCGTTACATCGTTGTCGGAAAGGTTAATGCTCCGTAACTTTTCCGATTGCTTGTTCAATATTTTCCCTCGTTATTTCACTGTTTTGGGCTGGTGTTTTCTCCGTTTTGATGCTATTTTTTGTCGTTGTTTTTGCTTATTGTTTTCAGTGATGCATAGACTGTTTTGTGGGTGCAGTTTACTGTAATTAAAGGGGTGTTATAGCTGCAGTTTTTTGGTGATGTATGGTGCAGTTTTGGTTACAATTTTTTTGTGATACAGGGTGCAGTTTTGGTTATAGTTTTTGATGATTTAAGAGTGCAGCTGGGGGCTGTTGTTCGCGATGATGGTGAGGCTATTTCTCTTTACAGTTTTACGATGATGGTGAGGCTGTTTCTGGTTATATTTTTCGAATTTGGATGTTTTGTTAATTGGTGTTTTCGTGCCCAAGAAGATCAAGAAGAATAGAGAGTTTCAAGGTTTTTTTTTATTAATGTGAATCCTCCATTTTCTTTTGCTTCTGCCGTGAATGACCTCTCTAGGGTGGAAGGGTTTGGTTTATCTCCCTTTTTATAGGAGTAGGCTAGGGTTTTCCTTATCTGGGAAGGAAACAAAGATCATACAATAATGGGGGGGATATCTTTAATTATTTTGTTATAGGAAAGGATATTGTGTGATTGATGGGGAATATGTTAATATGGAAGGTGATTTATTTAGTTTATGAGAGGGATCTATTTTATTTAGGAAGGAGATTTGATTTGATTTATTTAATTTAGACATGTGTTTAATGTGTTGAATATTTTTGGATTGGATTTGGTTGGCTTGGGCGTGTAGCTTGGTTCTTTGGTGGGCTTGCGCGTGTGGGTTGGTGGTGTGTGGGCTTGGGCGTGTGGGTTGGTGGTGTGTTTTGGGTCGAGGCTAATAGTTAACACAGAGACCAATCGAACAATCCCAAGGCTAAGCAAACGAATTAAATCTGGCAATGTATTTATTTTTGAATTTTCCTTCCTGATATCATTTTCCCGCGACTTCCGTAACTTATCGGGTAGTGCCTCCATACGAGGATCGTCATCGGGCCTTATGCAAAAATACAGTGCCTACAAAAACATAATTTATAATTGACACTGGGAAGCATCACTATAAGTTGTATATTCTCAAAATGTTCCTGGTCAAGATTTACTGACACAGGTTGGTTAGAAAAATCCACTTAGACCAGCACATGTCATATATCGAGACTCGGTCTAATGGTTTATCCCAATGAACCATGAGTCTTGTGAGACTCATATAGATATGTAGGTGTTTATTTGATAAAATAAATGACTCACTGAAGATTTCCGAATAGATGGTACACCAACGTCAATATGAATCTTCTCGAGTCCAATATCATAGTGGTCCTTCTACTTGCGATAACATTGTGGATATATGAGACATTCTTTACACTTTGATAGCAGTCACATCATCGATCTATTTAGATCAGACCTCCGCCTGCTTGTTAGGTGTGGACTGATGCTCATGATATCTAATGAGTATCAGACAGAATCCATCAGTTCTGTGTACAGGGCAAAGGTATCTTGTACGTGTTTGTGATCTAGTAAATCCATGGCCATGGTATACTTCTAAAGTGAGTTTTGAGTGTTATTTAGAGATGACAATCGACTATATTATACCTTAGGGATTTGACGTTCCTATCTTTAACCCCGGTATAATATCGACTATCTGGGACGGAGGGATTATACGTATGCGATAAGCTCGACTTGCATAGTTTAGTGAGATTATCTGTAGTCGTCATAATTTATGAGTGGGTGCATTATTGACATGAAATTTGATCCCATGAAAGATAAACCTAAACTTAGAGAGTTCCACAATATGAAGTGTACTCATTGAGCACTTGGACAATGCGTCATAAATAATACAGATTATGTAACGACTGTTAATCTCGATTACTATTATATTATGAGACGAGTGTCATATAACATAAATTATATATGGACACTTGCACTCACGAAATGACCTTGGGGACAATCAGTATATTCCTTAAACTTTTGATACGAAATTATACAATATTCCACTCCGGACAGGGCATGGTGATGTTATTTAAGAATTTTATATTTCCAGAAATCTGAGATCAAGATCAACAACTTTTAAGATGAACATTTTGGTTAGCAAGTATTTACATTGAAGTTAAAGAATTGATGAGTAGAAATTGTAGAATGGAAATGTGGAAAGAGTGTTGAGAAAACTAGGCTTGAAAGGTTGAAGTTAAGCTCTAAAATTAGCCTAGTGTCGCGACGACAAACATGTAGCATACTGGGAATTTTCCTTGAAATGTTTCAAGAATCGTGTATATCACGACGCGAAAGCAAAGATACTCACTTGTTCATCAGCACGTGTGTGAGAGTCGTGACGCCCAAAGGCAGCGTTGCGATGCATGATCAA
This sequence comes from Zanthoxylum bungeanum, assembly GCA_019454045.1. NCBI lineage: Eukaryota > Viridiplantae > Streptophyta > Magnoliopsida > Sapindales > Rutaceae > Zanthoxylum > Zanthoxylum bungeanum. Next base: position 22,708 of record SKCR01035145.1, read on the forward strand.
TAACTTCCCCAATTCAATTTTAGTTCTTTCCAGTTTCATCATGGCATGTTAGAGGCCATCCTAAGGGTCTCGTAGCAGCTCGTGTACATATATTACATCTTGATATAACTATGATACGCCGCGAAGTGATAGCAACTACTTCAATAAGTAAACTTAGTCTAATTTCGATATATATATTCTTTAATCCATTTTCTAATCACCGTTATCAATTAAAAGTCATTACAAGAAACAAAATTCCTTCGGTAAGTGAATAAATACAAGCGGGATTCAAAATCTTTGAGTGAACCTCTTTTCTTGAGTTGCATTAGCCAAAGTATGTTTTTCAGTCACTTTACGTTTGATGATGTTTTAAAAATAAATATTTTCAATGCACGATTTTTATATTTTCGAGGAATTGGGGAAAAATCCACCTCAGTATGTAACTTGACTCAGATATGGAATTGACGGACTCAGAGATCATGTGCACACGTAGTTTAGGACTAGGGATAACAGATGCCCTTATATCCTAGATTCAGAGCCTGAAGGGTAGAATAGGTCCGTACCCCCGGTTATAGTTCAGTGGCTTGGGGGACGACAATACGTAACGCCCCAAGACCACTAGTTTCAGGGATAAGTAGTGGCATGCTTTAGGGGATGGCGATACGTAATGCCCCAAAGTCTTGGATTTGCACTCATGGCTCTTTTTAGGCGTATGTGGGATGTCGATATATAACTCCCCTATGCGTAAGGTTTTCCAACAGATATTCAGATAACCAGATTTTCAAAGATAGTTTCCAGAAATAGATATTTAAAAAATAGTTTCGAGAGTAAGAATTACCGAAAAGAAAGTTTTAAGAAATAATTTTCAGAAGAAAGATATTTGCAAATAGTGGAGTGGTTTCAGAAAAGATGATTTAAGTTGAGTTTGGTCTTAGTACCCTGGATTTTCAAAAAATATTTTAATAGTTGTTTTCAAACTGTCCACTCACTTAGATCATTCAAACGATCTAACCCATCATTCCTAGTTTCTTTGTTTTATAGGTGTATCACCAGAGCGTTTGGCCCATCAGGTCGAGTCAAAGTCCCGTTCAATCAAAGTTAGAAAATGTCATGTAACTTAAATGGTATATAGTAAATATTATAATTTTAATGCATTTTAAGTGTTCACTGTCAAAGTTTTAATGTGAAGTATAACTGAGTATTTAGAATGAAAAGTGTTATGCAATTATGATAATATAATTGAACATTGGTTCCATACATAAGTTTATGTATGAAACAAGATTATCAGTTGTCAGAAAGTCAAAGCTGGGGGGAATAGTATTGGATATTCCCTAGCAGTAGCATCTTCGGATTGGGGATGTTACAAAGATGGTATCAAAGCATGGTCTAGGGAGTCAATGACTACAGTGGGTAGAGTGTTGGGGTTTTGTATACGTAATATATTCGGGAAACCCGCATATGAGGTACTACCTCTCCAGTATCTGATTCTCGAGTACGTCCTCAAGTCTTGTAAACAAGTTAGTAAGCTTTTCCCAAAGCTATTTGAATTATCTTCCTAAAAAGGTGACCATGATTCTTTCCTTGAGTTAAGAATCATTTCGTAATCATCATGGTTTACTTTCAGAAGTTCAAAACAAGTGATGAAGCTAGATACTAGAGCCAGTAAAGTCTACCCAAGAGAGTAAAGAGGAGGAAGAGAAAACTAGAAGAAATGTAAGAAAAGATGTATATATGTTTAAGAGATCAGAGGTAAGAAGCAATAGATATACAGAATTAGATAGATAAGAAAGTACCAGAACTTGTAGTAGAAAAGAAAATAGAATACGACCGAGTGAAATTGAAATATCGAGTAGACCGAAGTAAAGTTCCTTCCCTTCTCGTAGGATTTTTTCATTCCTATTAAGACTTTTTACTTATCAGAAAATTTCGTCAAATAGACCCAATAATCTCAAGTATCTGATGTAGAAACTAAGTTCCTCGAGTAACGAAAAATAGGCAGAAAGATAAAGGTAATAAGAAACAGGATTAACTAATAAAATAGCCACAAGTTACAGCAAAGGATTTAGAGTTCTGGATACCCAAACTTAGATTAGTATAGCAAGTAAAGTGAAGGCTGTAAAGAGAAATAATTAATTGCCTCAACCAAAGGAACTTACGTAGATTGGGCCCAGTCTGACAAAGTCCTTGCTAGCTAGTGATTTCATTTAAAGAAGTTGTTTTGATGGAATCTATCTCATACCTATCATTCATTAGTAATATTTGTTTTGATGGAATCTATCTCATACCTATCCTTCATTAGTATTAGAGTTCACCTGGAAATAGAATGCTAGAGTGAGGACATTGATGTCCACAAAAATGTAAGATGCTAGTTCCAGACTTTCTCTACATAGGTGAAGATAACCACAATACAGCCCAATAAGTGTTTATCTTAAGATAGAGATAGAAGACAATGGAAAATAGATTATCCAGGATAAAAATCAAGAAGGCCGCCAAGGCTAAAGAAGGGAGAATTCGGCTTAGATCCTGATTGGCAAAATACGATACTAGTAAGAACAAAGACAGACCCGTCAGATAAAAAACATACAAGATTTAAGGAAAAGTACTAGTATGACAGTAAAATTAAGTGGCACAACTGTAGCCTATAGCAAAAGCATAGAGAGAAGTCTATGAAAGAGTATAGTGGAATGCACCATCACTGCTTTAATACCATAGATTAAAGTCAAGAAATAGGGTCTGAAGATAGTAAAGAGAGATGTAGAAGAAGCAAAGAGGTTTAGTAAATATACTAACAGAGAGAATATAGTTGAAGATGAAAATGATTATGAGATCATAGAATAGGTGAAGAGAGTAGTGGACAAGAAATTGAGTAAGTCAAACTAGTTCCCGACGGAGCAATTGGCAATTGTTTCTTATAATAGCCCCAACTATAGTAGGCTTGGGAAAACCTAACTAGATCATTACCAAGTTTAAGTAAACAACTGAAGTAAGTATTCACAATTTCCATGGAATGTATATACTCACTCCTATACTCAGGGCCTAATAAGGAGAAGGAGCAGCAAATGAGTGTATTTGACATGATAAACATGTCGAAAAACAGGTAGATAGCCAAATCTAATAAGTTCAAAGGAATATAGATGAGAAGCATGAGATAGAATAGTTCGAAGTAACAATAATTCGAGCCCAAATCTGGAAGCCATCATTGAATTAAAAATCCTTAAAAGAGTAAAGACTCAAAGGTACGAAGAAATTAGAGATAAAAATTTTCATGAATACAGTATATAACTCATAAGAATTTTATAGTATTGAGAGAGAAGAACTAGAATAGTGTAGCACCCAAACTAAGAAATTTAGTGGAGATGGTCTAAGTAATCAAAGTTGAGTAAGAACAAAATACTTAAGAAACCCTAAGTATTAAGCTAATTGGAACTATGAGATTACAGAGTTAAGTTGGATTAAGGAATGTTGTTCTAGCAAGTATTTACATTGAAGTTTAAAGAATTGATGAGTAGAATTATTGTATGGAAGTGTGGGAAGAGTGTTGAGCAAACTAGGCTTGAACGGTTGAAGTTAAGCCCTGAAATTATTGTATGGAAGTACAGTAGAACTGAGGATTTAGTATGAAAAGTGTTATGCAATGATGATAATATAGTTTGGCATTGGTTCCATACGTAAGTTTATATATAAAACGAGATTATCAGTTGTTAGAAAGTAAGAGGCTCAAGGGAATAATATGTTATATAAATATATTGGATGTGTTTTAGGATTGGAATAATTGCCGGAAATTGTTCCGGAGTTGAAGTATGAGAAAATGGTGAAAAAAGGCATTACTAGGTGCGTTTCAGGCTTACCAGATATCCTCTGTCCAAACAGTGCCCATGAACTAACCAAGCACTATTGGAGCTGAGCTAGGTAGCCCCCATGTGTGTTGGTTGGTCGGTTCGGATAAAAACATGTTTTATGCCACTTTGTAGAAAATTATTTTTCATAAAGGTTTCGGGATGTTTCTAACCTATCTATGTCGTTATTTGATATCGAATAAGTATGTTTAGGTGAAATTTGAATGAATTATTCATATTGGATATTGAATAATTTATTTGGTAATTTTAAAAATTTCTAATGTTACAATTTTACCCGAACGGCGCGCTTCCGCTGCTCCAGCACCTAAAACCCTAACAAAAATAGAATCGGAGCAGGTCTGATCCTTCATCCATTATTTTTTTCATGCTTGATATATGATATATAATCCAATTTCGATATTTTCACATGCATGTAATTTAGATGTTTCTTAATATTTTGGTTCTACGCTAACGAAAAGTATAACGGAGATTTAATGGTTTAGTTAAGTTATGTTTTCCCAGGTAGAATGAAACTGTTGAGAAATTGATCTAGATTTAAATCTACATTTGATGTAGAGTAAAACCTTCTTTAGGAATATCCCTACTTAAATAAGGCATTAAAGTAACTAGTATTAGGAATACTTATTTCTTGGTCCGCCTTGTCAGTACGGATGCAAATGATTTCCTAATGTTGCAGCTGTATCGTGCCAAAGCTGTGCAGTTATGGCTGATGGTAGTTCATTTGCGCCGGTAGAACTTATATGATAAGAGACAAATTCAAGTGAAAGTGGAAATCCTGAATGTGTCAAAGCTATTAGGACTAGATCTGTAGCTTAAGTTTGTCACAGATAAGTGAAGCCTTGATGCACCTCCTTGTGAATGTGCTAAAGCTGTCATAACGAAAACGATTAGGACCAAAATCAAGAGTCATAGTGAGTGTGATTAACAATGAGTTGTCTACCTGTGAATATATGTATGCAAGAACGTGCCAAAGCAGTGAGTCGAAATATATTCATGGGGTCTACTTCTTACTATGGAATTCAATTTAATTATTGGATTTCCATTTTCTGTTGGAGATTACAATATTATGTAAAGGAGTGGGAGGCATTGCTGAGTTAAAAATCCAAGACTAAGGCAATATGTAATATTGTAAAAAGGGTTGCTAATGTTTCCTTTATTCTATTGTGTATATAGAATTAAACTTCTAATCCACTGCATGCATATTTATCTATATTTTTTCTGACTTCACTTATGGTTACATATTTCTAGAATAGGTTCTAGATTTAGAATAGTCTTGGAAATTGTTAGATTAGACAAAAAACATCGGGAATTGTTCCGATTTTATTGAAAAATCAAGATGGTTACTGACTTAGTTACTAAGTCACATTAGGTAATCTAAAGAGATATCTATTTTAGGATATAGTTCTTTAGAAAGATTAGTTTCTTGTGTAGTAAGAATTGACGTGAATTAGTTCATATCTCGAGATTCTTGACTGGCATTAAGAAAACCCCATTAGATATTTATTTATCTGATTATGACGTTTCTTGGCTTTAGTGACTTTAGAGGTAATGTGTCTGACAGAGTTTGCTAATTGAAGGTAAATAATAAAGCTAAAGAAATGAGATGTGTATAGCTGTCTATAGAGAATATCGATTTTCATAACATGACAACTATAGGTATTGGATATCAAATATCTTGTCTAGTTATTTAAAATAGTGTTCAATGATTGTTTTGATAATTGATATCAGAACTTGTGACTATTGGTTAGTTACTTATACTTTATAAATAGTTGTTACATATTTTAATACGACTAGTAGAGTCATTGATATAGAGATAAATATTTTTTTTATTAATATTTGGTTGAGTTAATAACTTAGAACAATGCTTTATGAGATTAAGCATTAGATGCTTATTATGTATGGCAAATGATGGTCTAATACGATATCACACCACATATCCTTATCTATTTAATGAATATTGTATTCGAGAATGTAATTAAAACTCATTTAACCAATGATCGTCATTGGACCACGTATTTATTAAACTAATATATTGGATATATATAGTTTAATGAATTATAAATTACCTTGGATAGTTTTCTTTACTTCGTAACTTAGTTAACGAGTTATCTTGACTTAGTTACGCATTTCTGAAAGAACACATATTGAACATCTTGAAAGGTTCAAGAACATTCAATATGTTCTAATGAAATATGGCTCGATTATTTTGACTGGTTCAAATATTTCTATCTGATGTTATGAAAATTGTATCTTTAAAATTCATCATGAGTCTTTGAATTGTTCAAAGATGTTCGATATGATCAAACATATGAAATTATGGCAATTAGTTCTAAGATTACTCAATGAATATAATTCTTACTCAATATTATCCTTCTACGATTCCATCGTGATGGAATTCGTCAGTGGGAGAAATCGAATCTTATATGATTTGAATCGTTTGATATTGAGTGTTACCAAATTAGTTTCATTACTCTTGGGGATATACTCCAGTAACACTAATTCATCCTTTTAGTTAAGGTTCCATTAGTTTCTGCAGTTACATATTTGATATGTATAGGTAGAAAATTTGAATCTTGAAAAGTTTGAGATTTGAATCTTTCATTTATATAATGGTTATATAATTGAAAAATACTTACGCCTCGGAGGTACAAGTAAGAGTTTATCATTTATTCTATTAATAGAATATTATTTTCTATTTGATAAAATATATTTTCTATAATCCCGAGTAATAAAATAATTTTATTACTTAGTGTGTAACATCAGATATTGACTATTGTAGAAAAGACTTGGCTTATTGTAGTCAAATGTGAGAGTGTTAAACTATAAATAGAACTAGATAATTAATAAGATGAAAAGTTTTGGATAATTATGACCATAGCGTCATATTTGTAAAATATATTGTGGTTGTTTTGTACAAATTAACTATGTGACAATGGAAATTACATTTTATCATTTTGTAATTAGATTACTTAAATATATAAATGATAAAAGTCCTTATGATTAGTTCTGGATTATAAGATATCAGATAATATCAATCCATAAAGGTTTACTCATTAAATATCCCTAGTCATAGTATTATCGAGACTGGACATCGATAATACAGAATAGACTAGTATCGCACTTATGCGTGTTATAGAAGCATAACATCATAGTTCTCATATATTTAAGTATTTGATACTTATGCAATGTGATAAGAGGTTGTGTTTACCGATGGTATGAAAAAGCTTCGCTCTGGATAGACCCCTCGGAATCCCATTGGTAGTATGACTATGTGTCTATGGGAATTCGATTCAGGGTAGGTGTATTTGGTATTAACCTGAGACTTACATCACTAGTACTTGCGACAATCAATAAAATTTAGTTTTAGTCGTCCGAGACTTTAACAGGTTATGTGTACGCCTCTTCTGGTTTTATGGAGAATCGTCGTGTATTGGGTGTGATGTCAAGACGAAAGTATCACTTCAGTCATATGGAGATGATGATCACGCAGGGATACAGAACTGGTACTTTAATGTGTTGCAACCATCGGGATAATATGACAAGGTCATGATTATCCGATTAAAGAAATGACACGCAGTGGGCGGTTTTACAGTGATACAACAGAGAAAGGCAATGAAGTATTGGCAAAAGGTAGAGAAGTGGTAGAGAATATGGATAATGCTGAAGGAGATCTGGTGATACGTCAGTTGAAGAAAACACGAGCACAGTTAAGCATCTAGGAGTTGTTTTGTGTATCTCAGGAGCATAGGCATGCCATGGTTTAAGCCTTGAGCAATATAATAGTGGCGGGGGATGTCAACCCTATAATTTTTGTAGGATTGGTGCAGAATGAAGCTTTACAGGTGATAACCTTTTCTGAGGAGGAACTCCCGGTGGAGGGAAGGAACCATAATAGGCCCATATTCATAAGAGCTGAAGTGAGGGGTAAGAAGACATATTCTGTGATGGTGGATGATGACTCATCTATCAATGTGTGCCCTTTGAAGATTTTATCAAGGTTGGGTGTGAGGACGACGGATCTGAGTCCCTCCAATATGGCTATCAAGGCATATGATGATAGTAAGTGATGAGTTGAGGGCACTTTCACTGCGGTAGTCAAGGTAGGCCCAATTGAGGATGAGGTTGAGTTCACGATGCTTGATATCTCGGCTACTTTTGCTTTGCTATTGGGAAGGCCATTGTTTCACAAGCTTGGAGGCATGCCCTCCACTTTGCACCAAGTCATTAAGTTTTCGTATGGGGGAGAGATTGTCACTATTAGAGCTGAAGTAGACAATGATGTGGCCGCCTTGGAGATACAACCTTTCACAAGGTTCCAAGTGTCGGCAACCTTTGAGGATTGGGTGGATCCTAAGGTAGCTAGGATCATGGAGAAAATGAAGTTTGAGCCGGGCACAAGTTCAGGTGTTGGAGGAGCATTTCTAAACTTCAAAGGACAGACTACTAGGAGAGGACTGGGATATAAGTCCGTTGATGATAAACCGAAGACTAAGAAGAAAGGGTTGAAGCTGACAGAAGAATACTTCGTGAAGGCAACTAGGTATCAAGGAGAGCCTGAACCAGTGGAAGTCAATGGGATCACTGGCAATAGAAGTTGCAAAGAGAGAAGACAAATGGGAGGAAGAGCTGATGCAGCTAGAGAGCTGACTCTTGAGGAGACAAAGAGACTGAAGACAACCCGGCTGTGGAGGATGAAGTGTCTGTGGAGGACGAAGACATTTATCTCCCTGATTTATTTGAGTGTACCCATGCATTCCCTAAAAATAAAGACAATCATTTTGCTTACTTGCCTGAGTCGCTTCCTTTCAACTTGCATGACTTGAGTATATTTGACATCAACTCAACCAAAATGAATATATTTAACCTTGGTACGCCTGAAAGCCCCAAGGAAATTCTAATTGCAAGCGAGGTTAACTCTGAAGAGTTGGAGAAATTAGAGGAGATGTTAATCAAATATGCTAAAGTCCTTGCTTGGTCCTATGAGGACATGCCCGGAGTAGATAGAAGTATCGCCCATCATATGATACCGACTAATCCGAACATGAGGCCGGTAAAGCTGAAGCTTTGAAGGATGAGACCTGAGTGGAGAGAATTAGTCAAGAAACAGATAGATATGGGATTTCTAGAAGTTGTGAAGTACCCCGAGTGGTTGAAAAACATTGTGCTAATGCCGAAGAAAGATGGAAAGGTCAGAATGGGCATGGATTACAGAGACTATAACAAAGCTTACCCGAAGGATGATTTTCCTTTACCCCATATAGATGTGTTAGTCGATAGTTTTCCTTTGTCTGCCATGTACTCATTTGCGGATGGGTTCTCGGGATATGATCAGGTTCTTATGGCTGAAAAAGATAAGTAAAAGACTACTTTCGTCATTGAGTGGGGTACGTATTGCTACAAGGTGATGTCGTTTGGACTCAAGAATGTAGGAGCCACTTACCAACGGATGGCCACCACGTTATTCCATTACTTGATGCATAAAAAGATTGATGTATATGTGGATGATATGATGGTGAAATCGGAGACAAGAAGCGGACATATAGAAGCACTGGAGAAATTCCTTCAATGAATTGACAAATACAACCTGCGGTTAAATCCCAAAAAGTGCGTGTTCGGAGTAATGACGAGAAAATTGCTAGGGCACATGGTGGGAATAGGAGGAATAGAAGTAGAACTTGAGAAGATCAAGGCGATTACCGAGATGCCTGCACCAAAGACAAAGAAAAAAATGAGAGCATTCCTCGGGAAAATTCCGTACATCAATCAGTTTATCGCCAAGCGGACGTTAGTATGCGAGCCTATCTTCAAACTGCTGAGGAAGGACCAGCCAGTGAAATAGAATGAGCAATGCCAAGAAGCCTTCGACAAGATCAATGAGTACCTAGTGAAACCTCATGTCTTGAAACCTCCAAGACCGGGAAAACCCTTGGTACTATATTTGGCCATTGAACCTGAAGCTCTGGGGGCGATAATGATACAAGCAGATGAGACGGGGGTAGAGCATGCAGTATACTACCTCAGTAAGAAGATGCTTCCATATGATGCCCGCTACCATAAAGTAGAGAAGATCTGTTTAGTAGTAGTATGGCGTCTAGAAAATTACATCATTACTTACAGTCTTACAAGATCCAAGTGGTAGTAAAGGAGAATCCCTTGAAGTATCTACATTCGGTACCTTCGCTAGTGGGGAAGTTAGGCAGATGGTTGGTATTGCTGACAAAGTTTGATATTGAGTACCTCACTTCTAAAGTAATCAAAGGGTGAGTTGTAGCAGAGTTCCTGGCATTACACCCCATAGAAGGAGACCAATACAAGTTTGAATTCCCAGATGAGGACATCCAGGCAATAACGGTCCAAGGATGGAAAATGTACTTCGACGGAGCGGTGAACTGTAAAGGAGCCGGAATAGGAATTGTGATGGTAACCCCTAAAGGAGAAACAGTGCCTATGGCCAAGAGGTTGACGTTCGGAGTAACCAACAATATGGCTGAGTATGAAGCATGTGCCTTCAGACTGACGACATTGATAACCTTGAAGGCTAAGAACGTGGAGATCTATGGAGACTCGATGTTGGTAGTCCTACAAATGCAAGGAGAATGGGAATTGAACATCGAGTCTGCCATTCAACCTCAGGAATGGCAGACGCGTTTCGAGCGGTTCAAACCCTACCTATTCAACCTCAGGAATCTGGCACAGGCCCTCCCCGATTATAAATTCCAGTATTTACCGAGGGAGGAGAATCAAATGGCAGACGCGTTAGCTACCCTAGCCGCAACTTGGGAAAATCCGGAGAAGTTGATGATGAGACCTCTAGTGTTGACAATAGCAAGAAGACCCATCTACGAGATAGAAATGATATTGGTAGTAAAGGTCAACGATGAGAAACCTTGGTATTACAATATTCAGCGATACTTGGAACAAGGGGAATTCCCAGAAGAAGCAAGTAGGAAAGATAGGATAGCCATTCAGAAGTTAGCTTCTCAGTATGTGAGTTTGAAGGGAGAACTATATAAGAGATAGGAAAATGGCATCTAGCTGAAGTGTCTAAGAAAAGAAGAGGCTCAGAAGGCAATGGAAGAAGTACATGCCAGAGTATGTGGACCGCATATGAACGGATTGAATTTTTCTCACAAGATAGTAAGACAAGGCTTTTATTGGTCGACCATAGAAGCTGACTGCGCGAAAGTGGTAAAGCATTGTCACGATTTCCAAGCACACGGTAACTTGAACCATTTGCCGCACACAGAGTTGCATGGGCTGTCAGAGTCGTGGCCTTTCTCAACATGGGGAATCGATATGAACGAAGAAATTCGACTGCACACATCGAATGGACATCGCTTCATAGTAGTGCCAGTAGACTACATTTCAAAATGGGTGGAAACCGAGTTATTTTGCAACGTCACAGCAAAGCAGATGGCAAATTTCATAGCCCGGAACATCATTTTTTCGATATGGGATGACGCATCACGTAGTAACAGACAACATAGTCCATTTTCAAGGAGAAACAAAGGCAATGCTACAGAGGTACGGGATAGGACATCACAAATCGTCACTTTATAGACCGCAGACAAATGAGGCAGTCGAGGCAGTCAACAAGACAATAAAGAGGATACTAGCCAAGATGACGGAGAACTATAAATATTGGGTTGACAAACTACCATATGCCCTGTGGGGATACAGAACTTCTGTGAGAACAGCAACGGGAGCCACGCCTTACTTTTTGGTCTACGGGATGGAAGCAGTACTGCCGGTGGATGTTGAGATACGGTTCATGCGGGTATTAGCAGAAGTAGAGTTACCAGAGCAAGAATGGGCTTCGCAGAGATTTGAACAGTTAGCACTGTTAGATATGAAGAGAATGAAGTCCTTATATCACATACAGATATACCATAAAAGGTTGGATCAAGCATTCAATGAGAAAGTACGTCCCACCAAGATCAGAAAGGGTGATCTGGTGCTTAAGCAGTCAAAGTTGTTGATGACAGACCCAAGAGGAAAGTTCAAACCCAACTGGGAAGGACCCTACATAGTCCAGAAAGTAATGGGAAATGGGGCCGTGAGACTATTGAATTTGGAAGGGAACAACTTCACCGAGCCGATCAATGTGGACAGATTGAAACAGTATTTTGCCTAAGGAAGAGAAGACCGAACGGTCACCGGGGGGACTGGTGGAAGACCTAACCCAACGAAATAGGAAATTCATTCATGCATGCATGCATACACGTAACGTACTTGCATTCTTTTTGTGTTTTTTTCTGTTTTGTATTCACAGGTTTCAAAAAGAAGGAGAAAGTGGTAAATGAAAGCCAACCAGAATCAGCAATATAGCATCAGTATCAACTTCGAGAATGAATCCCAGGGTTGAGGCCCACATCAGTATCAGTTTCGGGAATGAATCCCGGGGTTGAGGCCCACATCAGTATCAGTTTTTAGGAATGGATCCCAGGAGGCGAATCCCGCACTATCAGTAGTTGAAAAGATGAATTCCAGTGAAGTGAAAAAAAATAGGAGAGAGAGCGAAGTCCTTGATGGTTAGGCATATGTCCGGTGATGAAATTGTTTGCTGTAGGGTGAAACCTTAGAAACGATAAGTGAGAGATGTGCTCTCATCTTGTATTCTGAGTTGTTGATCTCGGCTAGACTCGTGAGAACTTGATTATGGGATCTTAGTAGTAGAAGCCTCAATAGTCGGCAAGATGACTAGTTGAAGAGATGGCGGGTCGGTGAATGACCGTTTGCTTAGATGTCCATCCTGATTTACTTGTGTTACGATATGTGATATGGTTGGAAGCAAAGAAAAAGTCTCTGAAAAGGAAAAATAAACCACCTATAACCGATAAGCGTGAAGCTACCCATGGGCGAGTATTAGGACCACCATGAAGAGAAATGCTACCTTAAAGGGTAGGTGTGTTAAAAAATGACGAAAGAAAAGAAGAAGAAAACCATATCATGTTAAATACGAAGAAGTAATTACAGAGTATGATCAAGACATCTAGGTTGGTTAGGCCCACCGATCCCATTCATTGAAACGAAATCATTGAATTGACTTTCTTAAGGATTAAGCTGCGAAAGAACTTTGGCACACATACACTTAGAGTCTAGTTTCAGACGGTCGGATTTGAGTTGTATCAAGTACTTTGAAGGTTCTTTAGTTTTGACACTAGACATCCTTTGAGGACGAAAATATGTATAACTATTAGGACTATCTCGTAAAATGAAGTAATATGGTATGACAGTACGGAACACCGCATCAAATGACCCACTTTAGCCGAGTGCAAGCCATAAAGACCAAAGAGATAAGTTGAGTCTGGGGGCAACTAGCCTACCACATATGATATAAGTAACGGTTCGGGAATGGACCACCTCATAGTAACGGTTCGGGAATGGACCACCTCACAGTAACGGTTCGGGAATGGACCACCTCACAGTAACGATTCGGGAATGGACCATCTCATAATAACGGTTCGGGAATGGACCACCTCACAGTAATGGTTCGGGAATAGACCACCTCACAGTAACGGTTCGGGAATGGACCACCTCACATTAATGGTTCGGGAATTGACCACCTCACAGTAACTGTTCGGGAATTGACCACCCCACAGTAACGGTTCGGGAATGGACCACCCCACAATAACGGTTCGGTAATAGACCACCCCACAGTAACGATTCGGGAATGTACCACCCCACAGTAACAGTTTGGGAATGGACCACCTCACAGTAACATTTCGGGAACAAAGCCCGCAGATGGTTTGGGAACAAAGCCCAGAGGTCAAAGCACCTCACCACCATATCAGCTCAGTCCGGTAGTGATTCCTAAATATCACAGCGTCTTACAGGGATGAACCTCAGAGGTCGCAGCACCTCACCACCAGATCAACTCAGTTCGAAGCAACAAGCAAGTCGGGCAACGGCTGGCAAGCCAGGTAAGTAAAAATACATTGCATAACTTTGATAGGATTGTCATTGTCACACACTGCACAAGTCCCATCAAAGTGGGGGCGACTGTAGGCATTTTATTTTTACATATAAGTCCCAATGATAAGCCTCGTATGGAGGCACTACAATTTAAGTAGCGAAAGTTGCGGGAAACAGGCGTCGGAAGGGAAAGTTTAGAAATCAATACCTTGTTGGACTTAATTCGTTTACTTAGCTTTAGGTTTGCTCATTGGACCTCTGTTTTAAAAATTATCCTTGGCCAAAAACCCCCCTACAATCCACACCAAGCCCACACACCACCAAGCCACACGCCCAAGCCCACCAAAAAGAACCAACCACACGCCCACAAGCCTTCTAATTCACTCCCAAGCCACTAAATCCCTCCAAAATAATAATTAACATATTAAACAAATGTTGAAATCCAAACAAATCACCTTCCCGAATTAAAGAAATCAAATCAAATCACATTCCAAAATTAAAGAAATCAAATCAAATCACATTCCCAAATTAAAGAAATCAAATCAAAACCCATAAATCCATTTCCTAAACTAAAATAAATCACCTCCCTAAATTGAAGAGATCTTTTCCTTATAGCACACTAATTAAAAGATATCCTCCAAATTACATGATTCATTCCCTTCCCGTACAAGGGAAACCTTAAAACTTTCTTATAAAAAAGGAGCACAAACCTAACCCTTCTCCCCCTAAACAGTCACGCCCAACACAAAGAAAATCCTCCTCTATTTTCGTGAACCAACAAAACCCAAATTCCCCCTCCATCACCGAAAATACAACACTAAAATAACCCTTCCATTGTAGTAAAATAGTAGCCTAAGACACCCCTCCATTGCTGCACAAACTGCCCTGAAAATTGCCCATAAATAGCCTCTTTCACTACCGAAACTGCCCAGAAAAACTGCAATAAAATTGCCGCACAAACTGCCCGAAAAACTGCCCAGAAACTGCCTCTTTCACCACCGAAACTGCCCAAAAAAAATTGCCGTAAAATCACCGCACAAACTGCCCCAAAAACTGCCTAAATCACCACAAACCAGTCCCCCCAAACTACATCTCTTTTACCGTAAAAACAACCACTAAACTGCACCATATTCACCGCAGAACAGCTGCACAAACTACACCCTTAAGACCACCAAAAATTGTGCAGCCAGAACATCAAAAATTGCAACAAAAATAGTTCATTTACCGCCTAAACAGTCACCCAAAATCCCCCTAAATACCGCAGAAAATAGCAGTAAAGCAGAGAAAACAGCAGCCCAAAACAGTGAAGCAATGAAGGAAAACATTGAACCAGTGAACCGGAGGAGTTGCGGAGCATTAACCTTTCCCACAACCGTGTAACGTACTTCCAATAGGCGAATTAAAAGTAAGACATGAGGGCATCCTTTTTATTTATTCTCGTTCATCTTTTTTTTTAATTTATTTATTAGTATTTCTTCGCATACACATTGTTGATTTGTGTATGTTGTGGCCATTGGATGAATGATTTTGTGTTATCTCTCGCGGTATATCGGATGGAAACCCAAACATAAATTCCGTAGCTGAATCCGAATGGACGGTAGTGCGGTCTGTACTTGGGATACAATTCCACGTACCGCTTAAGAAACGCACATATTTTGTTTTATCTAATCTTGTCTTTATCCATTGTTTATTAGAAATAGTATGTTATTTTCGTGCATGGTTTAATTATTTCTTTCACATTAGGAATTTGATTATCTCTCTTTAATATTTATGTTTAGACAATTATTTACTTATATTTCCGCGTTTATCAACTTAATGTATTCATGAGATTGTGTGTTTGTCGTTGTTCCGACTTACTTTTATGCATGCAAACTTAGATATGGGTCTTATGCAAACTTAGATATAGGTTGTATGCAAACTTAGATGTAGGTTATTCTTCGGTATGTATGTTACGTAGGCTTGGTTATATTATCGCATAAATCCGTTCATTATAAGTGGCATAAGTAAGGGACCATTCCGAACCCAACGGTTTGAGGTATTCCCTTGCGAGAGGTGAGTGCAGCCTTAAATCCTTTCCCAGTTCACACTGGGTGGTGACTCCATTATTCTCTCGGTTTAGTCCCCCACGGGCTACTCCGTACTCCCGACCGGGCCGCAAGCCTGGAACAGCGTCTCCGATTTCTGTGTCATACACATACTTATGTCGTATTGAAATCATTCATATACATGCACACTCTATGCACAGACAAGACTAATCTTTATATAATTATATCTATATATATACTTGCATACACATATATAAACATGCTCAAGTTAACTTGTATTAACTTTTTGACCATATTATCATATCAACACAATTTACATTCAACTTGTGCTCAAACACTCTTACACTATTCGAACATAAAACCAATATCACCAATTCCATAATTATCCATACACACACGCAATCAAAGCTATTCTATTATATCAAATTTCATACATATACAAACTTCATATTCTCAATTCTTAAACTTATTTAACCATAACATGTGCTCAAATATCTCATTTATATATATTCATATTCACATATACTCTATGTTTATTTAAACATGCATCAAGATACTTGTACACAAAACACATACTTACTATATACAAGCTTACTTATTTCTCCATGCAAACTTACCCGTTTTTGTACTTATATGCTTACTTCCTTAAAATTTATCATCCTTTAAACTTTAATCCAATTCCCTATGGTGTATTTTATACAACCCCCAATCCCAAGTATCCTTATATTTTACTCATGTGTATTTGCTGACATATCACGTATACATATACTTTATTATTCTTATACTTTCAATCTCGGGCTTGCTAGGCTTGCTAGTATCTTACTTTTATATATATATATATATACACACACACACACACATACACACACACACACACACACACTCTTCCTGTTTTATGGTTATACATATACTTATTAAATTTCTTTATTATCTAAATTCAAACAAAACATGTCATAAGTAATCATCGCATGGATTACTTACCTGGCTAAGCGGACACTCATAATCCTAGTCCGATCTATCAAAATAAATAACAAAACATGGTCAGAACCGCTATTTGTGGAACTTTCTACTAATCTATAATAAACTTTCGGACTTTCCCGGAATACACGAATCCTCTCCGATTCTACCTTCAAGCTTCATTACTCTAATATATCCTTATATACTATTCTAGACTAGCTAGATGGCTTAGATTCTTATTTTACATGTTTATGAAAAATCTTACAGAAATGTTTCCGCAACGCTGCAGAAGGATCTTGGACATCCCGAACTTATCCAGAATTACTCAATTACTCTCGCAATATCATATTTATGTCATATCCATGGTTACAGTCATCAACGCTCAATCGAGCAAGAAATTCTGTTTAATCGGAAACCCATTTTATCTACTGTATTGATCTAATCTAATCTGTTCTTACTCGAATTCTACGACAAGCGCATAATCAACATACAAAAGCTCAAACAACATAAATTATATCACTATGCTACTCTACAAAGTTATTGGAAGCATTAGAATATTTAGTGGAAACTTGAAATTAATGACTTTTTACCGAGAGCTCTTACCGAGATTTCACGCTCATTTATGGACTCCAAAAGATCCCACGAACGCCCTGGAATCGACAGAATTCCGATCGAAGCTACTGTTCATGTCGAGTTACTCTTCACGAGCTACTTTCTTCCTCATTTTGTGTGATTTCGGGCATGAATCGAAGAAACCATCACCACCATCTCGTAATACTCATCGAGGGCTTCGATTTGGCGGGTGGCTCAGGCCATGAAACTAACCAACGAGCCGAAACCACGAAACCCATTTTGTGCCATTCTCCTCCATTTTGCTCCGTTTCTGGCGATCCTCTACGACAACGCCAGCTACCAGTACGTGCGCCGTGGCTGGACGCATCAGGTGTCGGTGGTCCGCCTGCATGAGGCTCGCCAGAATACCACTGGCGGGAGCTTTTCTTTCTCCCTCTCTCTCTTGTTTCTCACTTCTCTGGTTTCTTCTTCTTTATTTTCTTTTTATTCCTTTTTTTCTTACTTTAAAATAAAAAAATAATAATAATAATAAGGTAATACAAAAATCATCTCTTTAAATTACCAAAATTCCCCCACTTATAAGGGTATTTTTGGAAATCAATGATTTTGAAGCCCTTCCAATGTGAAGTTTGAAAAATGTTAAACCCAAAAGTTGTTCGTCTCGGGAGAAAGAGTCTGATGGTTCAAGAATCAACTCAATTGGAGTTCGTTTGCTATTTCTGTGACCAAAACCATAAACTTTACGTGTATAATAAAAATCTTGTAACCGATTTTTGAGATGACGCGTATTCTAATACAACAAATCATCACTTTATATTATTCTGATCCATATATCATCACTTAAACTCTTATCATTTATTATCATCATGTTCCGAGACTATAACTTCAGTTTGGGAACCTTCCAAAATTATACCGAAAATCTAGGATGTTACATTCACCCATCCTTGTAAAATTTCATCCTCGAAATATCTTCGTCCTTATAACTGCTGATTCGAACCTGGTCGTATTAACTCTACTGATATAACTCTAAACTCTACTGATATAACTTCTTTGTCCAAACTATGAACTAACCATTATCTATAAACTAGGATCCATAATAGCTCATCTACGACTTTAAACTGACTATAATGTTCTAGTTCTCATCTATAACTATACTGATCTGGTTCTTATCTTGAGTCAGGTGGCCTCACAAGGGCCCTATACTGATACTATATAATTTATGCGAGTTCTCTGATCTTAAAGGGCCGCAAAAGTACTAACTTAATTAATCTCCTCCCATATGGAGATAGCTAATCTATGCACATCAATTGAGTCACCATAGGACTTATATTCAAGCAAGCAAGGGACTGAATAATAAAATCATACCATATCAAACTATCATAGAAGATACATACAAATACCTACGTGGTCTTTATAAAACTGAAGACAATCTCTGACAGTCGGAACCCCACAGTTGCAGTCACTGATTTCTAGACCATGCTACTGACTCTGACTCTTAAACCATACTCTGATACCAACTTTGTAACATCGCTCTAAAGCCAAGATGTTACCAGCAGGAGACAGGCTAATCCTGCCTCCGTAAGCCTCTGATTTTGACAAAATTTTAGCATGATGTATACAGAACATCATGCAACCTGGCTTATAGCCAGCACCCAGACACAACCTGCTTATGCAACACAAAACATATGCAACCATCATCTTGGCTGTAGGCCAGAACTCAGTGAATATAATGTAAATCACTTGGCCTTCTGCCCAAACTCAAAACAAAACTATACTATTACATAACATTTACATATGAGATACAGAAGCAAATACAAATACAAGGGGTCGTGAGGACCCATAGCTCGACCCAAGATTCAATGACTCTCTTGACTGCAATTAGGGCGATCCATTATCTTCAAAGTCTTCACTGAAATCCTGCTGGCTTAGTATGTCTGCTACTAACCTACAAAATTCACAAACTGCTGTGGTGTGAGTCATAAGACTCAGTAAGTAACCATGCTCATACCTTGAGCGTCAAACACACACAAAGTTTGAATTTAATTTTATATTAATCTGAACTACTTGTGATCATACATATTTTTCAAAGTCTGATCTAACTATTTGGTCCCTTATCCACTTAACAAACATATTACTTACTATCAATTTCTTTATCTATCTATACATATATTTTAAATATTGTTTCATGTTTCCATTTCAACATCTATAATATAAGTAACAAGTTTCTATATCCTTAGTGAGTCAAATCTTATCACGTTTCGCTATGTTACTCTGATATCTTGATACTTACCTATACACTCTTTGTCAATCAAGCTCGGGTGTTTATTATACTTATCTTTCTTTGAAATCATTGAAATATCATCAAATCGGTTTATAAAATATTCTTCTATTAAACATTCATCAACAATATATACATGTATATATAATCATATTTTCATGCATAACCATTCACAAAGGTTCCTCTTATGTAAACATACAATTCATACCGATATCAATCATATATGCAGTTAAATGTAGTCGTGCCATCATGCATTAAAATCCACTATATGCATCTCAAATGATAACCAAAATGAATGATTTATATGCATAACTTGTAAACTACTTTCTTCTTTAACATGTCATAACCATTTATAAAATACTTCCTGAAAAATAGTTTTCTGAAACTATGTTTGAAGGTCTCCTAATAAAACTTATCTTTCTCAAAACATGCTTTGAATCTCTAGTTTCTAGAAACTGTTTATAAAATCTATTTTCTGAAAACTACTTACTAAAATCTGACTTTTGAAAACTACGTACTGATGATCTAAAATTGTCTACTGAAAAAATCTAAAAACTACTCTACGTCCAGGAAACCGACTCAACTGGACGTGTCCGGGAACAACTCAATCGGGTCTATGAAACTAGTGGTATCTCTATGTCCAGGACCATAACTCAACTGGACATCTCTCTACACCCAAGACCATGACTCAACTGGGTGTGCTATATGCCCTGGACCATAACTCAACTGGATATCTCTGAAACTGGTGGTGCTCTATGCCCAGGACCATAACTCAACTGGACGTATCACATCACAAACTAGAACTGGGGGTGCGGATCGATGCTACCGCCCAAGCTCTGAAACTAGGATTTTGGGGATCTGTCAATCCTAATCCTGCTCGACGTGTGCACACGGACCCAATCCATCAATTCTATTTCTGTAATAGTTACATACTGGGGTGAGTTTTTCCTTCATGCCCCGAAAAACATAAAATCATATTTTGTATAACTGTAAGAAAAATTTTCTGAAATACATTCCTTTCAAAAGTATTTGAAAGTTTCCTTTAAAACTCTTTGAATTTCAAAATCATTCTTTAAATTCACCCCAATTTATGAAAATTTTAATGCATAACATGCATATACATTCCTTATGCTTTCACTAAACATAGCCATGCCGTCTTATGTGCCTATCTATATTATCATACATGTTCATGCATTAATTCATGCATACTTAATTCATATTAAAATCATTCATATACATGCACACTCTATGCATACATAAGACTAATCTGTATATAATTATATCTATATATATACTTGCGTACACATATATCAATATACTCAAGTTACCTTATATTAACTTTTCGACCATATTATCATATCAACACAATTTACATTCAACTTGTGCTCAAACATAAAACCAATATCACTTATTCCCCAATTATGATACACACACGCAATCAAAGCTATTCTATTATATCAGACTTCACACATATACAAACTTCGAATTCTCAGTTCTTAAACTTACTTAACAATTTCTCAAATATCAACATGTGCTCAAAGATCTCGTTTACATATATTCATATTCACATATACTATATGTTCATTTAAACATGCATCAAGATACTTGTACATAAAACACATACTTACTATATACAAGCTTACTTATTTCTCCTTGCATACTTACCCGTTTTTGTACTTATATGCTTGCTTCCTTAAAATTTATCATCCTTTAAACTTTAATCTCATTCCCTATGGTGTAGTTTCTACAACCCCCAATCCTAAGTATCCTTATATTTTACTCATGTGTATTTGCTCACATACCACATATCACATATCACATATACATATACTTTATTATTCTTATACTTTCAATCTCAGGCTTGCTAGTATCTTACTTGCATATATATATATATACATACACACACACACACACACACACACACACTTCCTATTTTATTGTTATACATATACTTATTAAATTTCTTTATTATCTAAATTCAAACAAAACACGTCATAAGTAATCATCGCATGGATTACTTACCTGGCTAGGCGGACACTCGTAATCCTGGTCCGATCTATCAAAATAAAAAAATAAAACATGGTCAGAACCGCTATTTATGAAACTTTCTACTAATCTATAATAAACTTTCGTACCTTCCCGGAATACACGAATCCTCTCCGGTTCTACAGTTCAAGCTTCATTACTCTAATATATCCTTATATACTATTCTAAACTAGCTAGATAGCTTAGATTCTCATTTTATGCGTTTTTTGGAAAATCTTACGGAAACATTTTCGCAAACGTTACAGAAGGATCTTGGACTTCCTGAACTTATCCAGAATTAATCAATTACTCTCACAATATCATATTTATCCATATCCATGGTTACGGCCATCAACGCTCAATCGAGCGAGAAATTAGGTTTCACCGGAAACATACTTTATCTACTATATCGATCTAATCTAATCTGTTCTCGCTCGAATTCTACGACAAGCATATAATTAACATACAAAAACTCAAACAACTTAAATTATATCACTACGCTACTCTACGAAGCTACTGGAAACATTCAAGCATTTAGCGGAAACTTGAAATTAATGACTTTTTATCGAGGTTTTATAGCCATATATGGACTCCAAACGATCCCACGAATGCACTGGAATCTGCAGAATTCCGATCGAAGCTACTATTCATGTCGAGTTATTATTTACACGTGGCTTTCTTCTTCATTTTGAGTGATTCCAGGTATGAATCGGATAAACTATCACCACCATCTCATAGTACTCGTCGAGGGCTTTGATTTGGCTGGTGGCTCGAGCCGTGAAACTAACCGAAGAGCCAGAACCACGAAACCCATTTCACGCCCTTCTCCTCCATTTTGCGCCATTTTCGGCGATCCTCTACGACCTTGCCAGTCACTAGCAGGTGCACCGTGGCTGAACTCATCAGGTGCCGGTGGTCCGTCGGCGTGAGGCTGGCCGGAGGGCCACCGGTGAGAGCTTTTTTTTTCTCCTTCTCTCTCTCGTTTCTCACTTCTCTAGTTTCTTCTTTTTTATCTTCTTTTTGTTTCTCTTTTTCTTTTTTTAAAATAAACAAATAAGGTAATACAAAATATCACCTCTTTAAAATTATCAAAATGCCCTCACTTCTGATCGTTCAAGAATCAACTCAATCAGAGTTTATTTGCTATTTTCGTGACCAAAACCATAAACTTTACGCGTATAATAAAAATCGAGTAACTGATTTTTTAGACGACGCATCGTCTAATGCAATAAATTATCACTTTATATTATTCTAATCCATATTTCATAGCTTAAACTCTTATCCTTTGTTATCATCATGTTCTGAGACTATAACTTCAGTCTGGGAACCTTCCAGATTTGTACCGAAAATCTGGGATGTTACAGGCGAAAATAAATATAATTATAACAGAAAAGCAAATCAAAGTAATTATTAAGGTAACGGAATTGTGTACGCAGTATGCCACTCATTTGGTATATAAATTCATTAGGATGCATCTCACGAATCCATTCCTTACTCAATTATCACTAATGAATTAGCTCTCATTTTTGTGATTGCCAAACATCATTCCCTTATGTTTTGCTCTACCTTAAATGAGCCGCTTGTGCTTTTCCTGAAAATATCACATAAAATTAAAAGTTCTACAACATATATACACAAAATATGAAAACATAAATTACAGCAAATTGCATGGGTTGCCTCCCCGTCAGCGCTAAATTTTTCATCATCAACCAGAAGTGACTAAAATCCATTTGTCAAGGAGGTTTCAGCGTGGTTTTGGATGTCCGATTAAAGACAATCCCATATGCATTACTTTTAAAGGATCTGTTCAATCTGTAAAGTGGCAAAAAGAATTTTGTCTCATTCAGTGCTTGTGCCACCTTTTTAAATTTTGTCACTCCAGTGGTTCCTTAAAAGAAAGAAATAAAATCAGAAGGTCTCGTATGGTGCTTCACTTGGAATGGGAGTTCCATCATGTCAAGCTTCAATATGGTCAGACATTTGCTCCACTATTTGTGCATCTTCCTCCACCTTTTCTTCACATATGTATTTTAGAATTTCCTCGTTCAGATCTTTATCTGTCATATGTGAAATGCATGCTCCATAAGTGTCAACCTGAGGATGTAAAGATGTTTCTGATTTTAGGTCTTCATCCTCTGTGGTTGATATGGCTGGCTCCGGTACCTCTTCTTCAAACATTTGTGTAATGCAAGCTCGAAGATCTTCATTTTGAGGATACAGAATTTCATCCTCAATTTTTATTGGTACAAACAGCTCTACGTCTTGATCCTCGTCAGAGTCAGAAGAATAATAAAAATCAAATTAAGACATTACTAGTTTGGGCTCCTGAACTGATACCTTTAATTCTTGATACTGCTCAGCCTCTTCCTCTGTTAAGGTGTCATTGTGAAACTATGGGTACTCGAATGCTTCGTCAGTTGCATCTGAAAATGCTCCTTGAGGTATGTTGCTCTGGTTTTCTGTTAATTGACTCGTTTGATCAGTCAGTCTCTAAATGGATGTTGTTTGACTCTGAAAACTTTCGAATTGATTCTGGATTGTTTCAAGCATTGTATCCATCCTTTCGTCTTGTTTCTTGAACCAATATTCGAGCATGTCAATCATCTGATCTTCCTCTGATGGTTCTGGTTCTTGATGAAGATAGTAGGTGGATGATGGATAAGATGGAGAATAAGGTTCAGTGAAATATGTTTGTTCTTCATACCTTGAAGGATTTTGATAATTCTGCCACCCTGAATTGTATTAATGATTAATGCTTGAGTGGTTACCATCACATATCTCACATCTCCTTTTTGCATTCTGATATAGTTGAGCATATGTTATATTGAATGGTTCTAACATCCAAGGATAGCTGTTGGGCTGGACAACAAGCCTCAGAAAATCAGACTGTTGCTCCCTGATTTGGGGTGTATCTTCACCTCGTAAAACTCGTAACTCTTTTATCATCCAATTAAGTTCCATGTCAACCACCTGAAAAATAAAAGAAATAAATAAAAATTACAAATAAAATTAAAGAAATTAGATACAAGTAAATCAGATAGCTTCAAAATTAATAACTCAAGAAAAATAAGTCCCCGGCAACGGCGCCAAAAACTTAACCGGCGTAATCACACATGTATAACGCTAGCACACGGATCATTCAATTAGTACAAATATATCGATCCCACGAGGACTTAATTTCTACTGTTGTTATTAATTATTGATTCTATTTATTTACATGTATCTAATTAAAGGGTGAAGAGAATGATTGCTTGATTGGTTGGTTGACTGTGGATTTGCTAAATAAATAAATTAATATAAACACAAAAGAAAATACTAAGGAAAATAAACAAATGACACAAATACATAGGGTTGTGATTCCACACAATATTATTCTAATGATGAATTGATTCTCTTATATATGTGTAATAATTAGTTTTCTAACTTAGAACACGAAAATATATATAAGCCTCTTCCGATGGTCAGATGCAAACACCCAGTATAACCCAATTAATCATATTCATATGTTAACCAAGTTATCTGAATTCATTAATTCAAGTTCTAATTATGGCTACCATCGCCCGACAGGTATATTCCTATCCTGTAAGGAAATCTATTAAAGGATTATATATCCTCAAGGAAGATCGTGAGCTATTGAATCTAAGGCTGAAACCTAAAATCCATTTTCCAAGTTCATTTTAAGTTTACCACATCAATCTTATTGGTGATCAGGCAACAAGAAGCATTAGGCTTATGATTCAATAAACAAACTAAAGAATTACCTATAATATAATTAAATCAATTATTAAGCTTGTTAATATTGTGTTTCATCACTTCCCTAGAATAAAAATAAATTGTTAGGTTTAGAAGCTCCATCTTTAATATTTCTAATTAAGAAATATCCCTTATTATAATATAGAAATTATCAGTGATATTACCAACCGACCATATAGACGGTATCCTTATTAAGTCAGATTTTCAATTAAGTCTAACCGTCCATAAATGTGGTGTTACTATTTATCCATAAATCAGCCATATAGGCGGTATCCTTATTAAGTCAGATTTTCAATTAAGTCTAACCGACCATAAAGGTGGTGTTACTATTTCTCCATAAATCATCCATATAGGCTGTAATTATCTATCACCTAAAGACCAACCATATATGCGGTGTCACATTATGTCAAATAAATAAAACCATCCATTAAGACGGTATATCCTTTAGTATAAATTATAATTTCCATATTATAATTAAGGGAGATTAGTCTAAACTAAAATAATAAAAGTTTCACCATTCCCCCAACGAAAATTTAACTACTAAACAAAAAGAAAATAAAAGAAAATAAACTATTACTATGATTGAAAATAAAAATACATAATTGAAATACTGAAAATAAATACAAACAAGATGCAATCATTAAATTCCTTCAAAAACCTAAGGAAAGCATGAGAATTGAAAATGAAATGGCTTGGTATTTATAGGCAAAGAAAAGGCTTCCACCCATTTGTCCACCAAACACTCCATAAAACACTCCACCATATATGCCACAAAACACTCCATCAACACTCCACTAAACATGGCACTAAACATGGCACAAAAAACTCCACTAAACATGCTTCCATGTTTGGTAGAATTTGAAAATTTTTATTTTTTTTTATAATGACTTTAGTAATTAAACATAACATAATTTCGGATTGTTCATCAATTTCGGTCATTAAAACTTCAGAATTCGAAATTCCTACGAACATCAAAGTTGTAGATCTTTTAATCTTCTTTACTCTGGAACTTAAATCACCTCAATCCGATATTGGAGTAAAAATATATGGCCAAAATACGACAATTACACTAAGTTGGAATTTCTGAAATTGTAACCATTTCAAGTTCCCAATCTCTAAAATAAAAATGTCAAGTCTCGGTTTTTATTTTATCTGTAAAATAAACTAAAACACATCAAAATATTCATCAAACCCGAGAAACTATACAAAATATTAAGTAAAAGGGGGGTAAATAGTGATATATTTTTCATTCATCAGGTGCATGTTAGTAAATGCGCATGATAGCAAGTTTCTCTGATTTTGACACATGTCCGGCACACGTTAGTGGCGCATGAGAGCAGTCGGCATATTTTAGTAGACGGCGTATTTTAGCAAACAGTGTATTTTAGCAAATGACGTATTTTAGCAAACGACCTATTTTAGTAGGAAATTTATATTTTTGTATATTTTATCCGTTTTTCGATGTTTTGGCCCTGATTTGATTCTAGAGAGTTCTTTTGTTTTATTTATCTACAAAATAACACAAAACACATCAAAATATTCACAAAACGCAAGAAACTATACAAAATATTAAGTAAAAAAGACAGTAAATATTGATATATTTACCACTCATCAACAACTCAGGAGCTGTAGCATAATATTGATGTCGCATCTGAGTCATGTTGATGTATAACTTAGGTTATACAATATATGAATGATGCTGGCTAAGGAAACGATTGGGTTTGTTGGACAAACTCAATATGTGTTATAGCGGGCTTACTTGTTGTTGTCTACCATCTTGAGTGTTAGGTGAACTCTTGAGGGCCATGCATATATGATACATATTTATGTGTCTATGATAGCGTGGATTGGCATTAGAGCATGTTGGATAAACTTTTAGGGTTGGTGCTCGGAGTGCCAATCCGGATCGTATTTATATCTGATTCATGAATACGAACAATTTCTTTTTCCATAATATTACTTATTTATGGTAGTACTTCTTGCTTTTATATACATATTCGATCTAACTATGATTAGATTGAACTATATGATTTAGTGATATGTATATATTAAACAAAGGCCCGATAATATATTATGTAGTGTGTAGTTACAAAGTAGTTTATAATTGACATTGGGAAGTGTCACTACTAAAAGTATATTATCAAATAAAGTTTCTGGTCAAGATTTACTGACACGGGTCAGTTAGTAAAATCTGTTGAGACTAGTACATGTCGTATATCGAGACTTGGTCCAATGGTTTATCCCAATGAACCATGAGTCTTGGGAGACTCGTATAGACATGTAGGTTTTTATTTGATAAACACTGAACGACTCACCGAAGATTTCCTAATAGATGGTACACCAACGTTAATAGGAATCTTGTCTAGTCAAGTAGCATAGTAGTTCTTCAACTTGAGATACTATTGTGGATATATGAGATATCCCCAACACTTTGATGGCAGTCACATCACCAATCTATTAAGATCAGACCTCCGCCTGTTCGTTGGGGGTGGACTGATACTCATGATATTTTGTAAGTATCAGATATAATCTGTTAGTCGGTTTGGCCTTGATATTTAAAGATGAAATTTTTTTTCTCATTTCATAAGAATTCATGGTCGAACCTATCTCCATAAAAAGTTCCCAAAATTTTCTTGAAGATAAAGGAAGAAAATGAAAGGAAATTACAAGATTTGGAGGTAATCTTCGATAATCTTAAACTTAGAAAGCTTGTTTCTTGTTCTTGAATATCTAGAATATTTCTAGGGTTTCTTTATTTCTTAGATTTTGGGGCGTTTTGATTTGGAGGATGGATTTGGAAGCTAGATGCATGTATGAAGTTAGATAGGATAACATTATTATAATATTAGTTCAATTTTATCATTTGATTACTTGTTGCCATTCTAGAGTGTTACGACCACTCTTGTAACTCCTAGAATTATTCTTAAGTTCTTTATAGGTGGTGGCTTTGGTTGGTGTTAATGTTGATATGATTAATATTGAAAAAATTAGATTTAAAGCACGAAAAGTGATATTTTTGGATAGCAAATCAGATCTGGAAATTCTGTATTTTTAGTGATGAAAAGTATGTTATATAAATGATTTGGATGTGTTTTGGGCATTGGAACAATTTCCAGAAATTGTTTCGATGTTGAAATATGCGAAATTGGTGAAAAACGGCATTACCGGGTGCATTTCGGGCTTACCGGGTGTCCGCTATCCAAACAGTAAATTAGCCACTGTTTGGGCAGCCCATGAACTTCCCAAGCACTATTGGAGATGACTTGGCCAGCCCCCATGTGTGTTGGTTGGTCAGTTCGGATAAAAACGTGTTTCATGTCACTTTGCAGAAAAATATTTTTCGTAAAAATTTCGGGATGTTTCTAACCTATTTATATTGTTATGTGATATCGAATAAATATATTTAGGTGAAATATGAATGAAATATTCATATTGTACATTGAATAATTTATTTGGTAATTTTAAAAGTTCTTAAAGTTACAATTTCACCCGAATCGCGCGCTTCCGCTGCTCCCACGCCTAAAACCCCAACAAATTTATCATTAGAGAGAGTGGAAATAATTGGAGAAACCATAGCTGGAAAAATAAAATAAACAGGTATTTAATATTCATTCATCGTATATTAATATTATCAAATAATTTTGGCATAACAGTAAATATGATGAATGAACCATTAATAACACATTGGAAACTTAAGAGAATTACTATGCCACATAAATCTATCATGCCATAAATAATTACTGTTGTAGGGTAGGTCAAGTATTTGCATGATAGATCGAGACAATCTTAATTGATTCATATATACGGGAATAACTCTTATTCATATATTAACCAACCACTGTTTGATTTGAACAAAGAATTTTGATTAACATTTAATCATTCCTATGTGAGTGTGACCCGTCATTTCGGAACCTTGGATTTAACTTGTGAAGTGCTACCGTAGGATATGTCAGTTCATCTGATACATCTAGAGTCCATATCCTCTCGGAATCCAAACTTGATATTGACCATAAATAGACACCATCCGTAGGGGGACGAAAATAAAGTCGTCTCGATGCGCCTTTTGAATCTCACGTTTTCATACTAACAATGGAGATCGTGGGATATACTATTGTATATCGCTCTCTCACTCACTATTAAGAAATTAAGGTTTCTATTTTAAAATATCTAATATCTTTAGTGTTGGGGTTGGTGCTCAGAGCGCCAATTCCCGTTTATATTTCCTTGTAAATACTTATGTAAAATGTTTTATTATGAATAATACAAGCAGTTTCTATAATATAATATATATTTTAATATGGTAATGATTAATAGACCTTAGGATGACTAGTCATGATACTGTTGCAAAAGCGTCACAACTGACATTGAGTGATATCATGATGTTGTCTTTCTCAAACAGTTCCCGATCAAAGTTTACACTACTTGGTCAGTAAAGTAAACCCGTTGAGACCGGTACATGTAATATATTTGAATATATGATTCGAATGGTTTCTTAATGAACCATGAGTCTTTGAGACTCGAATAGACATGTAGGTGTTTATAGTGGATAAACACTGAACGACTCACCGAAGATTCTTAATGGATGGTACACCAACGTCAATAAGAATCTTCACGGGTTGAGTAGCATTTGTGATTCTTAGACTTGAGATACCACTGTGGGTACATGAGACATCTTTCACACTTAGATGGCAGTCACGTCACCGATTTATTAAATCAGACATCCGTCTGTTCGTTGGGTGTAGATAAATCCTCAAGGTGTCTTCTATGTGTCGAGATAGGATCCGTCAGTTCTGTGTACAGAGCATAGGTAGTCCATATATGATTAGTAATCAGATAAAAAGCATAGGCCCGTGGGACATTTTAGAAGTAAGTTCTAAATGTTCTTTTTGAGATTGCTAATGGAGACGTCGACGGGATAGTCCCTATAGAGATTTGACATTTACATCTATATCTCTGGGATATATCCGGATATCTATGATGGAGGAATTATACATATGTCATGACCTCAACCTGTATGATTTAGCGAGATTATCTGTGGTCGTCATAATTTACTAGTGGGTAAATTATGGACACGAAATTGGATTTCGTGATGGATATGCCTAAATCTAAAGAGTCTCACTAATGAAATATACTCGTAGAGCACTAGGGCAATATTTATAAAAAATATAGATTATTTATAAGTCGTTTAAATGTTAAACACAAAATACATCTGAAGAGACCCAATAGTCATTTCATAATTTTTATGTATTTGTATTTAATATTAGATTTTATCAAATACACATTAACTAATTGTCAAATTGAGATATTTGACTAATATCATAAATATATATGTATTTAATATTTAATGTAAATATAATACATATATTTTATATATTTGTATTTAAATAATTATTTAATTTTTAAATAATTAAATAATTAAAAATATAAATATCTAAAGTTATGATATTTATTTTATTGACTTAGTTGCAATTGTTGACTTATTTTATTTCATTAACTTGTTGATGATTACAAATGCAAGTTGACAAGTTGTAAATTAATTGAAACAAAATTAAATATCTAGATATTTATTACATACCAAATTCGGCCAAGGGAAAATGGAGGAGGTATAATTTCTTTTGTTTCATTTTAGGGTTTCATAAGTTCAAAAGACATAAAAATAAACACAAAAGAGTTGAGAGAAAAAGCTTGAAGGTAAAGGAAGAAAGTTGTAAAATCTTGAATTTTGTAAGTCTTTCTTTAATGCTTTCAACATTAAATTAGTTTCTAACATGCTTGGCATCATTTTGTGTTCCTTGGATATTCTCTCTTCTCTTATGATTTGTGTTTATTTGTTTGAGAACTTGGATGAAATATTGATGCATATAAGTAAGCTTAAACTTATTTTAAAGGCTTACTTTTGATTCTTTAAAAATCAATTTGTCATTCTAGAAGTGGTAAGCTACTCCTTGGTGACCTAAAATTGTTCTAGAGTTATTTCGAAGTGGTGAGGCTAGTTTGGTGAAGTATTGAATGGATTAAAGTGTTGGATTTTAAAGATTTGTTAAATGGTCAATTTGATGAAATTGAAAAATTAGGGTTCTTAACCTACTCCAAATTTTGGGTTTTTCGTATATGTGATGTATTATGGAGTGTATATGATGCATGTAAAATTTTAGGTTGATTGGAGTTTATCTTGGCATTTTTTGAACTAAATGGACCAAATTACAATTAATTGAAAATTTTGGGTGGCTCAAGGCATTGGACCAAAAATTAGGGATTTGTGTGAAATATAATTTTGATGCATTAGATGTGTTAAAAAAAAATTTTAGAAACAATTTAGAATCATCCAAAATTGTATTTGACAACTTTTGGAATAAAATGATCAATTTACAAAGTTTTGGGGCAATTAGGTAATTACCAAGAAATTTGATCTATTGTGTAATTTTTCAAAATTTTATAATTGGATAATTAAATCAATAATTTTATTTAATTGATCTGAGAAAAATTTAGAAATTGGAAAATTTTGATTTTCTAATATTCCGCTGCATTACCGGATTTCCACCATAAAACCCTTCAAAATGGTATCAGAGCGAGCCTGATTCTGGACACCCTAATATGATTATGCCTTTTTAATTCAATGTTTAATTTATTCTTTACTTGATAAATGCATGTATTTATTTAATTTGATTAAATAAATTAAAAAGAATCTTTTACTGAAAATCTCTAATTAATAAGGTTTAATAGTAATTATGTATTTGATGCATATTACATGGTCCGTCTTGTCAGTACGGTTTATAAATATTTTTTTGTGACTGTGCCTCTACTATGAGGGTGTAGCCGATAGAAAATTATTTATACCAGATGTATATCAGATACTAGATAAATTCAAGCGAAAGCGGAATCCTGAATGTGCCCAAGCTGTCAGGGTTACGCAAGTAGCTTGAGTTTATCATTGACGAGTTTAACCTTGGTACATCTCCTTGTGAACGTGCCCAAGCTATCACAACGAGAAACGACCAGGACCGGAAACCCATGAGTCATTATTGAGTGATTGACAGTGAGTTGTCTACTTAATGAATATACGTAGGTGAGACCGTGCCTCTGTTGTGAGCTGAAATATATTCATGGGATCCATTTTTCACTATTTGTATTTAATTTAATTATTAAATCTTTGTATTCTGTTTGGGAATTACAGTATTGCATGATTTAGTGGGAGAGGCATTTTTAGATTAAAAATCCATTATCTAGTTAATGCTTTTGACATTGTATGAAACTGCTTTATAATCTGCTAACCATTTTTTCGTAATCTATTTGATAGATTTGCGATGACGGCACCATCTACTAATCAGTTTGTGCGTATGTTGGATGCAAACAAACTTAAAGGCGCTGAGAACTTCGCTGATTGGTACTTGGATTTGAGGATTGTCCTCGATTCCGAGAAGTTGGGATATGTTCTTGAGGGTCCGCTGCCGCTTGCTGTGGCACATGATGATACAGCGGAAGAACTCCAAGTTTTCCAAGCTTGGAAGGATGATGATTTAAAAGTTAAATCATACATCCATAGTTCACTGTCTCCGAGATTCAAGAAATAATATTATGGCATGTCTGATGCGTATAGTATGCTGTCACAATTACGAGAATCATTTGAGAACTAAGAACAAGTTATTGTTTATAAATTCGTCATGGAACTGTTCCATGCGCGATTGGATGAGGGGCAAGCAGTGAGCTCGCATGTTCTTCATATGATCGATTTGATAGATCAACTGAGGCAACATAATCTCCCTCTGAATGACATTCTCAGTAGGAGTGTCATTCTCGGTTCACTCCAAGCTTCGTATCACCAATTCATGTACACTTCAACATGAATGGTATTATCTGTACCTACCATGAGTTGCATAGGATGCCACTCACGGCGGAAGAGGACCTCAAGAAGGAGGTACCGACTCGCCCTTCGAGACCTATTTCACTTTCTTCTTTTTCCCAGACTTCTTCAAAAGGAAAGAAGAAGAAAGGGAGAAAGAATAAGGCTTTCGATCCTCAACCACAAGCAAAGATAGCAAAGCCCAAGAGGGCTTCTGAAGATAAATGACATCACTGTAGCAAAGTCGGGCACTGGAAAGGGAACTGTCCTAACTACATTGCCCAGCTGATGAGGGAGAGAGCATCTACATCAGGTACATTTATTTTTCCAGTTATTGATATATCTTTGGCTTGTAAAGCCATTATATCCAGCTGGATTTTAGATTCTGCTTGTCTTATTCTCACTTGTAATTCGTTGCAGGTGCTGAAGGAAAGTAGGAAACTGAAGCCTGGAGAGATGCAGTTGAGATTTGGGAATGGAGACTCTCTGAATGCAGTTGCAGTATGAGTATGCGAGATTTCTTTGCTAAAAGAGACACTTTTGTTATATGACTGTTATTTTGTACCAGGATGTGTAGCTAATATTATATCTCTTTTGTATTAGATACTGAAGGTTATCGTATTAATATAAGAATTGTTCTTTGTATTTATATGGTAAACGAAATATCATATCCTTTGTTATCCAAACCAACATGGTCATTATACATTGCAAACTTCTAAAGATATTTTAAATATTGGAGTCAATAAACGTAGTTTACCTGTTGTTAATAATACTGAACTTTGGCATATGCGGCTAGGTCATATAGGTGTTAAATGCCTTACCCAATTGGTTAGGAATGGTTTGATACCAGATCTCACCATTGAATCCTATCCAACTTGTGAATCATGTATTCAGAGTAAGATGACCAAAGCCCCATTTTCATGTGTTGGACACCGTGCCACTAACTTACTGGAACTTGTACATTCTGATGTGTGTGGTCCACTAAGTTAGACTGTTCACAACGGTTATATGTACTTCATTACCTTTACCGATTATCTGTCACGATACGGTTATGTCTATTTGATTTGACATAAATCGGAAACCTATGAAAAGTTCAAAGAGTTCCGAAATGAAGTAGAAAAATAAACTGGTCAATATATTAAATGTGTTTGATCCGATCGAGGCGGCGAATATATGAGTAGTGAGTTCATGGATTATATGAAGGAGAATGGGATTCTCGCTCAACATTCTCCTCTAGGTACTCTACAGCATAATGGAGTGTCTAAAATGAGAAATCAGACTTTATTGGATATGGTCCGATTAATGTTGAGTTTAACAGATTTGCGCTATTACTTATGGGGCTACTCTCTTTTAACAGCTGGACATCTTTGGAATAAATTCATTCAAAAGCTGTTCCTACGACTCCGTATGAGATATGGACCAGTAGGAGACCAAATCTTAGTTACATTAAGGTTTGGGGTTGTCATGCCCATGTCAAGGTGACTCAGGAAGATAAGCTTTCTCCTCGAGGGCAAAAGTTTAGGTTTGTTGGATATCCTTCGGAAATGATGGGATATCTGTTCTATGATACCGAGCATCGAAATGTGTTCGTAACTCGCTTCGTAAAATTTCTAAAAGTAGAATATTTGTCAGAAGGTGGTAATCATAGACAGGTTGAACTTGATGATATCCAACCTGAAAATAACGAACCAAATGAGGAACCTGAAATTCAAGTAAATGAAGGACCTTCAAAACACACACTTCGTAGGTTACAAAGGGTATCTAAACCTCTCGAATGCTTGTATTTGTTACAAAAAAAAAAGAGTCTAGATGTTCTCTTAGTTGAAGAGACTGATCATTTCACCTATAGAGAATCAATGTTTGACATCGACTCCGTGAAATGGCAAAGTGCCATGAAATCCGAGTTAGACTCAATCCATGAGAATCAAGTTTGGGACTTGGTTCCGCTTCCCCAAAGAATTGTTCCTAACAATTGTAAATGGGTTTACAAAAGGAAGCGCGGGCCTAACGGTAAGGTTGAAACTTACAAGGCCCGACTGGAAGCAAAATGTTACACGCAGCGACCTGGCATCGACTGCGATGAAACTTTTTCACTAGTAGCAATGCTTAAGTATATTAGGATTTTTCTTTCTATAGCTGCGTATCATGATTACGAGATTTAGAAAATGGATGTTAAAACGGCTTTTCTAAATGGATTTCTTGATGATGAAATCTATATGGAATAGCCGGAAGGTTTTGCGTCCAGCGAAAACTAGGGTATGGTATGTAAGCTTAAGCAGTCCATTTATGGACTTAAACAAGCTTCACAAAGTTAGAATCGTCGATTCGATGATATTATTAGATCGTCTGGTTTTCTCAAGAATTCAGAAGAATCCTGTGTGTATCAGAAGGCCAGTGGGAGCATGGTCGTATTTTTATTCCATTATGTTGATGACATCCTAATCATTGGGAATGATATAGGAATATTACAAAGCGTCAAAACATATCTCTATAAGAATTTTTCCATGAAGGACCTGGGAGAATCTTCATATACTTTAGGGATAAAAATCTATATAGATAGACAAAGGAAGCTAATTGGGTTATCCCAATCAACGTGCATAGATAAGATCTTGGAACGGTATAATTTTGGTAACTATAAGACAGCGAACATACTGTTCAGACATGGGATTCATCTTTCTAAGAAGATGAGTCCATAAACAGAAGATGAGAAGATTAGAATGTCTAACCAACCTTATGCTTTATGTTTGGGTAGCATAATGTATGCCATGTTATGTACAAGGCCTGATATCAGTTTCGTTGTTAGCATAATCAGTAGATATCAATCCAATCCAGGTAATGACCATTGGATGGCCATTAAACATATCCTAAAGTATCTTAAAGGTACTAAGGATAAGTTGATAATTTATAGAAGAAGTGAACTGCAAGTTAACGGGTATACGGATTCCGACTTCCAATCGGATCCCGATGATAGAAAGTCTACATCTGGATTCGTATTTACCCTTAACGGAGGTGCAGTTTGCTGGAAGAGTTCCAAATAGGGGTCAACAACAAATTCCACCACAGAGGCGGAATATATTGCATCTTCTAAAGCTGCAAAGGAAGCTGTTTGGATTAGGAACTTTATCACAATCGGGAGTTGTCCCAAGTATCAAGAATTTGATTCCATTATACTGTGATAATACTGGAGCCATTATGCAAGAAAATGAATCGAGGGCACATCAGAAGTCGAAGCATGTGGAATGAAAGTACCACATCATTCGAGAGATTATGTCGCGAAGGGATATTGTCGTGTGCAAGGTACCGAGTGAAGATAATGTAGCAGACCCACTGACGAAGGTTATACCTCCGAAGTTGTTTGATAAACACGTGGAATCTATGGGTGTTAAATACAATCGATATAAGCACTAGAGCAAGTGGGAGTTTTTATTGGGGTTGGTGCTCA
Organism: Zanthoxylum bungeanum; assembly: GCA_019454045.1. Lineage (NCBI taxonomy): Eukaryota > Viridiplantae > Streptophyta > Magnoliopsida > Sapindales > Rutaceae > Zanthoxylum > Zanthoxylum bungeanum. Next base: position 59,372 of record SKCR01035145.1, read on the forward strand.
GAGCGCCAATTCCCATGTGTATTTCCTTGTAAATACTTATGTAAAACGTTTTATTACAAATAATACAAGCAGTTTCTATAATATAATATATCTTTTAATATGGTAAAGAAGTAATAGACCTTAGGATGGCTAGTCATGATACTGCTACAAAAGCGTCGCAACTGACATTGAGTTGTATCATGATGTTGTCATTCTCATACAGAACCTGGTCAAGGTTTACACTACTTGGTCACTAAAGTAAACCTGTTTAGACCGGTACATATAGTATTCTAGAATATATGATTCCAATAGTTTCTCAATGAACCATGAGTCTTGGAGATTCGTATAGATGTGTAGGTGTTTATAGCGGATAAACACTGAACGACTCACCGAAGATTCTTAATGGATGGTACACTAACATCAATAAGAATCTTCACGGTTGAGTAGCATTTGTGATTCTTAGACGTGAGATACCACTTTAGGCATATGAGACATCTTTCACACTTAGATGGCAGTCACGTCACTGATCTATTTAGATCAGACCTCCGTCTGTTCGTTGGGTGTAGATAGATCCTTAGTGTGTCATGTGTGTGTCAAGATAGGATCCGTCAGTTCTGTGTACAGAGCATAAATAGTCCATATATGATTAGCAATCAGATAAAAACCATGGGCTCGTGGTACATTTTAGAAGTTAATTCTAAATGTTCTTTTTGAGATTGCTAATGGAGACGTCAACGGTATAGTTCCTTTAGAGATTTGACGTTTACATCTATATCTCTAGGATATATCTGGATACCTGTGATGGAGGAATTATAAAATACCATGACCTAGACCTGTATGATTTAGCGAGATTATCTGTGGTCGTCATAATTTACGGGTGGGTAAATTATGGACACGAAATTAGATTTCGTGACGGATATGCCTAAATTTAGAAAGTCAAATATACTCGTAGAGCACTAGGGCAACATTTATAAATAATATTGATTATTTATAATTCGTTTAAAGGTTAAATGCAAAATACATATGAAGGGACCCAATAGTCATTTCCTAATTTTTGTGTATTTGCATTTAATGTTAGATTTTATCAAATACACATTAATTAATTATCAAATTGAGATATTTGACTAATATCATAAATATATATGTATTTAATATTTACATTAAATATAATACATATATTTGTATATTTGTATTAAATAATTATTTAATTATTTAATTGTTAAATAATTAAATTAATTAAAAATCTAAAAATCTAAAGTTATGATAATTATTTTAATGACTTAGTTACAATTGTTGACTTACTTTATTTCATTAAATTATTGATGATTACAAATGCAAGGTGACAAGTTACAAATTAATTGAAATAAAATTAAATATCTAGATATTTATTCCATATCAAATTCGGCCAAGGGCAAATGGAGGAGGTATAAGTTGTTTTGTTTAATTTTAGGGTTTCATAAGTTCAAAAGACATAAAAATAAACATAAAAGAGTTGAGAGAAAAAGCTTGAAGTTAAAAGGAAGAAAGTTGTAAAATCTTGAATTTTGTAAGTCTTTCTTTAATGCTTTCAACATGAAATTAGTTTCTAACATGCTTGGCATCATTTTGTGTTGCTTGGATGTTCTCTCTTCTCTTATGGTTTGTGTTTATTTATTTGAGAACTTGGATGAAAGATTTATGCATGTAAGTAAGCTTAAACTTGTTTTAAAGGCTTATTTTTGATTCTTTAAAAATCAAGTTGCCATTCTAGAGTTGATAAGCCACTCCTTGGTAACCTAGAATTTTTCTAGAGTTATTTCAAAGTTGTGAGGCTAGTTTGGTGAAGTATTGAATGGATTAAAGTATTGGATTTTAAAGATTTGGTTAAATTGGTCAATTTGATGAAATTGAAAAATTAGGGTTCTTAACCCACTCCAAATTTGTGGCTTTTCATATATGTGATGTATTATGGAGTGTATATACTGCATGTAAAATTTTAGGTTGATTGGATTTGATCTTGGCATGTTTTGAACTAAAGGGACCAAGTTGTAATTAATTGAAAATTTTGGGTTGCTCATGACATTGGACCACAAATTAGGGACTTGTGTGAAATCTGATTTTGATGTATTAGATGTGTTGAAAACCATTTTAGAAATGATTTAAAATCATCCAAAATTATATTTGACAATTTTTGGACTAAAATGATCAATTTATAAAGTTTTGGGATAATTCGGTAATTACCAAGAAATTTGATCTCTTGTGTAATTTTTCAGAATTTGATAATTGGATAATTAAATAAATAAGATTATTTAGTTGATCCGAGAAAAATTTTGAAATCGGAAAATTTTGATTTTCCACTATTCCGCTGCGTCAGTGGATTTTCGCCATAAAACCCCTTCATTAACTTACTAGTGTGAATAATTATGGCGGCTAAATCATAACTCTTATTTACACTAGTGCATTATTAGTGAACTAACCAATTTTAACTCTTAAGATTTAACTCACTAATATTCATTAGTCTCTACAAATTAATTTACTCAATTAAACTAATTTAATTGATCAAATTTTAGTGACCTATTATATTTTAACTCTTAAAATATTAGAATACCAACTAGTTTAAAATTTTCAAAATCCTAAAGTGGTCAAGATTTTAATTAAACCACTTAATTAATCTAAGTGCGTTATAAAATCCAATGGTACGTGGAATCGTATCCTGATTGAAGACCGCATTACTGTTCATACAGAATCAGCTATGGGATTTATATTCTGTTTTTCATCTTAGATATCAATAGAGTTTATGATGCACTTATTATTCCCATTATATTAGAATTTCCAATTTTAAACTATAAAACCAATTAATCAAAGTAATCATTTTCATTGCATAACATATTCTAATTTAAACATTTTAAATCACATAAAATCACATTTCATGTCTAGAATGAATATGCAACCAAAACATATTATGGCATTTGAAAATGCACGAGTAGGCACCCTAAGCTTTATGACATGTTATTCAAACATTTGGAATAAAACATATATACAACATAAAAAAATCTTTTACATTGACCGGGCTATTATTTTTCCTATACTAATCTAATTAGCACAAAAAATCTCAAGGCATCCATTGGTCTTCAGATCTTGCTCCAAGGTGGTGTTGGCTCATTTTACGATTCTGGTGTTCCAAATAAAATTAAATGAATTGTTTACATAGGAAAATTAAATTACAACATTTGTAAAGAATGGCCTTATGGCCTTACGTCCCAAAACCAAAACCAACAAAAAATAGGAGCTGGAAAAATTTATGACCAATGCAAATTCCATTCATCATATGAATAAATAAAAATCATTCATCTCATGAACAATCTTTTTGTGCCTACTCAACTAAAGATGCATATTAATATTCATAACTCATATAAAAATATAAAAACAGTAATTTTAAATCAAAAGATAAGAGATAAGAATACTTTTTAACCTTTGGTTTGATACCAATTATAGGAACCATTTTCTTAGCACAGTAGAAACACGTTAGGCACCCCGGGGTCAGACTAGAAAATTTTTTATGCCGTCTCTTTAAATAGCTGAATGTTACCAACGCCAAGACTGAAATTTGCTTCTGTTTTGGATAAAATTTCAGCCCCTGTACAACCCCCAAATAATGGCATAAAAAACTGGACAGTTTTGGACCCAAAACGCGCCTAGCTAACTGCCCAAATCAACCCTTGATTGAATCTGTTTCTGCTGTGTTTCAGGTCTGATTTTTCACCTAAAAAACCCATCAAAGTTCCTTAAAATTTATGGATCAAAAGCAAAACAAAATGAGCCCCGTAACACCAAAGGTGAGTACGACAGTGAGCAGAAAAATGCCCACTGTCGTGTGATGTATGTGGAGGAAGAAGATTGTGTTGAGTTTTATTTAGGTCCCAAGATCAAATCAAGACATGAAATTATGTGTGAACATATCAACGGAGGTAGCGGAATACTCACATCGATCGGTTGAGTCGATTTGAAGACGATTCAAGCCAAGAAACTCACTGTCAAGTGGCTTCATTCACTGCAGTCCATGCTCACTGGTTAGGCAGTTTCGGGTCTCAAAACGAAGCTCCAAACTCCGTCGGATGAGTCCCGCCTCATGGGTGAACCTCCCTAACACCTTCGCAAGTGTCGCAAGTGTGCTAGCACTTATGTTTCCACCATGGAACACACTCATTTGCTTCCCTAAGCTCACGGCAGTGAGCTGTTTGGCGAAGAAGAAAACAGCCCAAATGGGCGTGAGTGAGAGAGAGAAGGAGATGAAAATTGTGTAAAATGAAAAATTATGTAATTGATTTACAAAAGTCACTTATATATTTCTAAAATAAATAAGCCTTTTACCATTTATTTTATCTAATAAAATTAATGGTAAATCAATTACTCAACCCCACTTTTACTATTCCACCAACACCCATCAACTATTCACATGTCACTTTAATAAAGTGATTTGATGGTGTCAATCAATCAATCAACTCAATCACATCAATCAATCAATCAATCACATCACTCAAAGTGACGTTTGATTTGACGCTTGATGTGATGAATGACTTGACGTTAGATTTGAAGCTTGATGTGACTTGCGTCGCCGCACTCGAATTCTAAATACGAATGCGCTCGCAATCACACTCGGGCTCGGGTTCGCTAATTCCAAATTAAAGATTTTTCCGTCGCGTCGCAATTAAGTGATTACGCCTAGCGAATTCACTATTCACGTCGCTAACGAATTAATTCTAAATTAATTCGTTCGCCGAATTAAAATCTAATTTTAATTCCGCGTCGAAATCTAATTCCGTTTAATATATCGAATATATTAATTTACCGATTAATTCCAAATTAATCGTTATCTCTCTCTAGACGATATTTTATCCTAGATAAAATATCTCTGTAATTAATCCTAGATTAATTTTCTCTTCTTCTATATAATCCCAGATTATTAATGAGTGCGAGTTATGCGTCATCGGTGCATTATCGGGAAGCGACCCATGAGATCTCCGGAAACGTTGGCAGTAAATACGGTCGTCGGTGTAACCGAATCACGTACGTACCAAATACTATGTTCTACCGATTTACGAGACAAGGTCAACTCCTAGCAAAGCACCAAGTCATCCCAATTCTCCGGACATATCCATTTATGAATATTTAGATCTATATCAAGCATAGTATACTAATGTATTGTGCGTATCGGCCCAGTATCGGATAGTCACGTGCTAGGGCTGGGGCTGGATAAGTGTCTACCCCGTCCGAAACACATATCGGATGTCTGGTAACTAGTCTCTATAATCGGATATTCATGACCTGGTCATAATATCACGATTGGATGCGCATCACTTAAGAGCACTAATACCGTATCCTGCGTGACATCATCTCCAATATGACTGAAGTGACACTTCCGTCTTGACATCACACCCAATACTCTACGACTCTCTGATAAACCCAGAAGTGGTGTGAACACAGAACCGGTCAAAGCCCCCAACCACCAAAACCAAAGTTTATTGATTATCGTAAGTATTAGCGATGCAAGTCTCAAGTTAAGACTATACACACCTACCTTGATTTCGGCCTCCCATAGACACCTAGTCATAATACCAATGGGATTCCGAAGGGTCTATCCAGAGCGAAGCTGTTTCCTGTACCATCGGTGAAACACGACCTCCTATCGCACTTGCATAAGTCTCCAACACTTATATATATGAGAACTATGCCGTTGTGCCCTCACAACGCGCACAAGTGCAATACTAGCCTATTCCGCATTATCGATGTCCAGTCTCGATAATACTACGGCTAGGGATATTTAATGATTAATCCTTGGTGGACTGATACTGTCTCATATCATCTCAATCCAGGAACTAATCATAGGGACCTCTCTTCATTTATATATCTATGGTGATCTAATCACAAATGATGAGAGTGCAATTTCCTTGTACATAGTTAATTTGCTACACAACACAATGATCTGTGCAAATAGTGACGCTATGGGTCATATTATCCAACAATCTCCCACTTGGCACGTAGCGAGTCACTCAAGTGTTCCAACACTTGAACTATGTAAGGTTCGCTCAGATCGCTGAGGAAAGGTTTTCGTCAGCGGATTTGTTTGATTATCGTTTGACGCGATTTACACGATCATCACATCGCCACGATGTATGATCCGAACGAATCAGATGATATAGAAGTATATATCTGGATCGTCGATGAGACCTTTAATTCCTTAGCATGTGCTGACGCCTAGTTCAGCTGCTAACAGAACTATATCTAATCTAATTAGATTTATGTTCGATCCAAATGGCTTCTTTTGCTGCCTCAGCTGCAGCAATAATCCGCATTTGTTGTTTATTCGGCAACAGTTATCTTGCTTGGAAGATTTCCAGCTCACTGTCCCGTTATACAAACTTTATAGTACCGTAGTATTTAATAGTTTGGAAACTTGCAGCGGTGATCCCAGTCACTTCAAGTTCTCCTTCTCCATAGTTTAAAATAACATCTTTAGTTCTCTCAGATACTAATAGATGTTCTTAATCTTTAATCCAGTGACTATCACTTGGATTAACCTGATCGTGACTCCATATGCTCGAAGCGTATGAGACACCCTATCAAGTACATTTTAAATGTACAATTTCCCAGAGAGTGTTAACAACTCCAAATCTATCCCAGTAGATCTTTATTCCTTGAATAAAGGTTGTACTCCCCAGAATTCTACGGATAATTTCTTTTGAAAGAATATCTATGAAAGCCAAGCTTTCAACAATAGCTATATGGGAATTTCACTGTCAGTGCGCTCTCCCACTAACCTCCTTATATACACAAGAATTATTTCATTTTGAGTCAAATCATAAACCATTATGATTATTTCAAAACGACAGTTCCAAGAACCTTATGCTTGCACTGATCCAAACATGGATCGAATAACCCGCAAACCTTGTTTGTCGGTTATACAAAATCGTCAGAATGTCATAAACATTCTCCAAAAGGTTTCCTTTTCAGGAAAGCGATTTTGATTTGTAACTGACACATTTCATAAATGAAATATACAGTTATCTCCAAGCATCTTCAAAATGGATTTACCATGGCAACAGGTAAAAGGTTGAACCGTTATTAACACAATGTTGATAACGATACCTTTCGTCAAAAGCCCAGCTTTGTACGTTGGTATGTTGCCTTCCATGTATGTCTTCCTTGAAGACGTTTAATGTACCAATAGGCACAATGCCTTGTGGTACAACAACTAGTATCCAAAATAGTTGTTATACATGGAATCCATTTCGGATTCATGGCACTTTGCCATAACCGGGAGTCGATACCTCATATCACTTCCTTAAAACGTAGTCGGATGGTACACCTTCATAAGATTGACATCTTTATGGGGTGAGATTAGAAACCCATACCCAAGGTTGTTTTCTGACTCTATCCGATCTACTAGTTTCTTGTGTATTTGAAGATTAATGGTATAGATTCATCATAGATGAACTATTTGTGTTCCATTAAGGACTTCGTGCCTTGAACAGTGTTACTCCGATTTTCATCAAGTATCACTATCCTCCCACTGACCACTGCATATCGGTATTCCTCTCAGGAAAACCGCATGGTGAGCAACAATTATATTGTTCTCATGTGGGATTTATAAGTACTATACTTAAGGTTTCCCTTAGGATAACCTATATCGGCACTTATCCAATTTGGGTCGTTTAGTTTGGTATCATCCAAACGCTATGCCTGGCATACCCAAATTATCAGGAACGAGAAACCTCGTTTCTTCCCTGTTCATATCCTATATGATATCTGTCAAACAGATTTATATGGAACCTTATTCTAAATAAGTTTTGCACTGTTAATACATATCCTGTAGAAGGAAATAGTAGCTCAGAGCGACTCGTGACAAACCTTATCATGTCCAACAAAATTTGGTTTTTGGTTCGGACACACCGTCTAACTGACGTGTCTCGGGAGGAGTCCTCATATGAAAGAATACCGTACTCTTTCATGTACGTATGAAACTTACTGCTTAAGTAATTTCCATTACGGTCTAACCGTGGCGGAATAATACTATAGCCGATCTTTTTATACTTCGTGTCGAAAACTTCAAAAGTTTCCGATCTGTGTTCTTCAAAAGAAACACTTAACCATAACGTGATGCCACATCCGTTAAGGTCACGAAATATTCATGTTCACATCTAGCCTAGCTAGAATGGGCCCACTAACTTCACCATGAATAGGGCTAACAGATCGGTGGCCCTTTTACTATTACCAAGTAAATAGTATTTTAGGTATGTACCTAATAAACTAGATTCGTAGACCTTATTTGAATAGTCAAAACAGTCCTAGTACCCACTCTTCAAAAGTGAAGTGCATACGAGTCTTGTTTGTGTCCTAGACAACAATGCCACAAATAAGTCTCTATTGATCAAATCAATTTGAGCTATTTATTTGTCATTTTTATATGTTTGAGATTTTATTATATTCAAAATATAAATTCTGTTATTCACATCTAATGTGTTTATCTCACTATCATCTTTATATAATAAAACACTTTAGTGTTCTAGAATATAAAGGTTTTATCCGCAACGGATTAAACACTGATATAGAGATAATGTCTCTAGTCAAACTAGTTACATTATAACATTTCCTAATTTAAGTACATACCCTAAGGGTAGTTCCTAAACTTAGGTATCTACGGTCGAAACAGCGACTTTCGTCCCGTTTCCAATTCGCAGAGAAATCTCGGCTTGAAGTCAGTATCCAGCTCATAACGGATTCTGAACATCAATACATATATGTTTATGTATCACACTAAGTATTTAAAATCCAATTTCAATACTAGCATTGAACATAACTTTGACAAATATTTTTAAAGTTAGAGCCTCGCCCTTTCTTTAATTCCTTCGTGTCTTCCATATCCAAATGGTAGTCACTTTGGGATATGTCAATATCTTTTCAAATTTCACAAAACCTTGGCCAAGCCTTGGGTTTCGGAATATCGAAACGATGTGCACCTTGTGCTACATGCCCAATTGCAAACTTTGACTTTTCTCCACTAGAATAGTCAATTAATTCTCCAAGAATTATTAATTGCAACTTTAATACTTTTAAATCTAAAGATAGATTTATTATAAGTATATTAATTAAGCACTAAAGTCATCATCACATAAATCTTCCAAAGATTTTATGCTCAACCTTTTGCTTATTATGGGCTCAGTATAATAAGTTATTTATCAAATAAATTAACCTATTATTAATTCCCAATTGAAAATTAAATCATTTAAAACATTTAATCCAAGGATTATATATTTTAAATATTCAACTTTTTCAATTCTTTCTTGATTTCAATAGTCCAAATTTAATCAATTTTAATAAGGTACTATTTATTATAATGATTACAATAATCCAATTATTTAATCAACTATAATTTTAATATTGATTACTATAATCCAATTATAAAATCAACTATCATTTTAATTCAATTATATTGATTACTATAATCCAATTATAAAATCAACTATATATTGAATGAGTTTGTATATAGTCCAACTATATAAATTTTTAAAACAACGTAAAAATTGACGAATGATATTTGTTTGAGCGTGTATGGCGAGTAATTGAACGAATGTTGCAAATTCAATACTTGCCTCCCACTATTTTTCGTCGAGCCTCTAACCCTCTGTGGAGTACTCGGGAAACCGTGTTTCCTAGTGGGCTAGGATCCTGTTAAATAACATACAACCTTGACTTTGGCCAACAAGCTGTATGCTACTTAACCAGGTAGATCTCACAGATCAATTGGATCCAATCCAATTCCCAGATCCGGTTAGGTGGACATCCAAGTCCTAAACATATTACTTATGCCAATGTATCTAATACATTTTCTAACCTTATCCTCCGAATCATCTAGGCTTGGCTTTGCACAACAAACCTAATGACTCCAGTTAAGCGGGACCCATTGACAAGGAAAGTTTCGTAATCAATGTCTTTGGACAAGAAGTGATCTTGACTTTGGCCAACAAATCACAACTTGGACTAGACACCGATGTGGAACAAAACTCTCATGATTCAAATACATCCAATTGACAAGGTCTTGACTTTGGCCACAAACCAATGCCAATCGGATCTTGAACAAGAATCATTCAATGGAAGGATAATCGCTTATATAAAACGAGGGTTTTTCGCGTGCAAATTGGCTACCAATTTAATTATCTTTGTTAGGTCTCATCATCATACACCCTTAAACATGCATTCTAAATACATAATAAAGCGAGTATGAAATAAAATAATAATGATATGCGGATGGATACTTTACACATTGATCCTAGATCAAATCTCTCCCTTCTCACTCAAGCTAGCACTTGTACTACTTCTACCGTTACACTACACTTCTAAAGAAACCTCATATACATAGAGGGGAATAGGTGAGAAGAGAATACAAGAGAATGAGGTGATAAGGCTGGACACGCAGGTCCAATTTAATAAATCGAATTTATTACAACAATTTCTAAAATTGCCCACCCATCTAATATCCATCCGATATACATTATTCATTCAACACAACCAAGTATTCACACACATAAGCATGCTATCAATCAATCTAATCAAATTAATTAATCTGATAATTAAGTGATCATCCAATGTTCAAACAACGATTTGATTTTGATCGAGTCAAACTCGTTTTTGCGAATAAGTACTTAAAGTACGAATTCATGAATTAAATTAAACTACATCATTAAATCTATTTAACATGTATTTAATACTAATTCACTATTCAATTCCAAATTAAACATTACACTTTATTTAATAAACCTTTTACGATTTAAATTCCAAATCTAATCGTAACGCGTCTCAAAGACCGATTAACGTCCAATGTCGATTCAATTAAAGTCCAATGGGCTTTTGATTGATTTCTTAAGGCGTGGACTTTTGGTCAACTCGGGTCAAACCGATAACCAAAGTCCAATCCGGGATTTACCCCATAAGCCCATAAATCAATCTTGGCCCATTAGGCCCATTTGAACTTTAAAGGTTCATTAAGTCGCATTGGGCTTTATGGTTAAGGTTTTGGGCCCAATGGATCCAATCCATTTGGCCTAAACCAAACTTGATAAATCAAGCCCAATAGGCCCAATTACAACATTAGAAGCCCAAATCCAATTTAAAGCCTAAATAACTAAATACATGAATCCAATCCGCAACTTAATTACTAAAGTGCATTACATGATCAATGACCTAAATCAACATTTCTAAAACACCAAATTAGTCCAATAATCATGCTTGTTTCATTATCATATGTCAAACACACAAATTGAAAAATCAAACCCATTTACATGCTTAAAGGTCTCGGCCAAAGAGGGATTTTATGTCCGATTCGGTTTCGATCCAATCGAACCTACAATCGACATCAAATCACCATCCTAAATGATTTCACACACATCCAATGTCACAAAATCAAAAATCCAAGACATTAGGGCATTAGTCACATTCGGCCAACCTAAGATTTTTGGGGTTTTTGTCCAATTCGAAATCCAATGCAATTCGATTCAAATTAACATCAACCTAAATGATTCTAACTCATCAAACGAATCAAAATCACAAAATTCCAAGAATCCAAAATCACCATCATATTCGGCCAAGGTAACACATTTGGGGAAAATCATTCAAATCAATTTTCAACAAATTGGTCCAACCAAAATGCAATTAGACATGTTATAAGCATACTCAAACAATCAATTCATTCAATCATGCTCAAAACAAATTTACCCAAATTTTAAATCCCTAAAATTTCATGCTTGCAACCTTAGCTCTAGATGCCATTGTTGAGTTTTATTTAGGTCCCAAGATCAAATCAAGACATGAAATTATGTGTGAACACATCAACAGAGGTAGCGGAATACTCACATCGATCGGTTGAGTCGATTTGAAGACGATTCAAGCCAAGAAACTCACTGTCAAGTGGCGCCATTCACTGCAGTCCATGCTCACTGGTTAGGCAGTTTCGGGTCTCAAAACGAAGCTCCAAACTCCGTCGGATGAGTCCCGCCTCATGGGTGAACCTCCCTAACACCTTCGCAAGTGTCGCAAGTGTGCTAGCACTTATGTTTCCACCATGGAAACACACTCATTTGCTTCCCTAAGCTCACAGCAGTGAGCTGTTTGGAGAAGAAGAAAACAGCCCAAATGGGCGTGAGTGAGAGAGAGAAGAGGAGATATGAAAAATGTGTAAAAGAAAAGTTATGTAATTGATTTACAAAAGTCACTTATATATTTCTCTAAATAAATAAGCCTTTTACCATTTATTTTATCTAATAAAATTAATGGTAAATCAATTACTCAACCCCACTTTACTATTCCACCAACACCCATCAACTATTCACATGTCACTTTAATAAAGTGATTTGATGGTGTCAATCAATCAATCAACTCAATCACATCAATCAATCAATCAATCAATCACTCAAAGTGACGTTTGATTTGACGCTTGATGTGATGAATGACTTGACGTTAGATTTGACGCTTGATGTGACTTGCATCGCCGTACTCGAATTCTAAATACGAATGCGCTCGCAATCACACTCGGGCTCGGGTTCGCTAATTCCAAATTAACGATTTTTCCGTCGCGTCCAATTAAGTGATTACGCCTAGCGAATTCACTATTCACGTCGCTAACGAATTCCTCTAAATTAATTCGTTCGCCCGAATTAAAATCTAATTTTAATTCCGCGTCGAAATCTAATTCCGTTTAATATATCGAATATATTAATTTACCGATTAATTCCAAATTAATCGTTATCTCTCTTTAGACGATATTTTATCCTAGATAAAATATCTCCGTAATTAATCCTAGATTAATTTTCTCCTTCTTCTATATAATCCCAGATTATTAATGAGTGCGAGTTATGCGTCATCGGTGCATTATCGGGAAGCGACCCATGAGATCTCCGGAAACGTTGGCAGTAAATACGGTCGTCGGTGTAACCGAATCACGTACGTACCAAGTACTATGTTCTACCGATTTACGAGACAAGGTCAACTCCTAGCAAAGCACCAAGTCATCCCAATTCTCCGGACATATCTATTATGAATATTTAGATCTATATCAAGCGTAGTATACTAATGTATTGTGCGTATCGGCCCAGTATCGGATAGTCACGTGCTAGGGCTGGGGCTGGATAAGTGTCTACCCCGTCCGAAACACATATCGGATGTCTAGTAACTAGTCTCTATAATCGGATATTCATGACCTGGTCATAATATCACGATTGGATGTGCATCACTTAAGAGCACTAATACCGTATCCTGCGTGACATCATCTCCAATATGACTGAAGTGACACTTCCGTCTTGACATCACACCCAATACTGTACGACTCTCTGATAAACCCAGAAGTGGTGAACACAGAACCGATCAAAGCCCCCAACCACCAAAACCAAAGTTTATCGATTATCGTAAGTATTAGCGATGCAAGTCTCAAGTTAAGACTATACACACCTACCTTGATTTCGGCCTCCCATAGACACCTAGTCATAATACCAATGGATTCCGAAGGGTCTATCCAGAGCGAAGCTGTTTCCCATACCATCGGTGAAACACGACCTCCTATCTCACTTGCATAAGTCTCCAACACTTATATATATGAGAACTATGCCGTTGCGCCCTCACAACGCGCACAATGCAATACTAGCCTATTCCGCATTATCGATGTCCAGTCTCGATAATACTACGGCTAGGGATATTAATGATTATCCTTGGTGGACTGATACTGTCTCATATCATCTCAATCCAGGAACTAATCATAGGGACCTCTCTTCATTTATATATCTATGGTGATCTAATCACAAATGATGAGGAGTGCAATTTCCTTGTTACATAGTTAATTTGCTACAGCAACACAATGATCTGTGCAAATAGTGACGCTATGGGTCATATTATCCAACAGATTGACAGATTTGTTCGACACCAAGAAGTCTTTTGCGCCATGTCTCACAAGCAACAGAAGTTAGGGTAGTTAAACTAACAAAATCAATCCTTAAACTTTTAGAGGTTGTAAGTCATACTAGTTTTGTTTTGTTTTTTCTTCTTCTTCTTCTTCTTTTAGTTTTTTTCAACACTTGAGGATTATTAGAACAAGAAGAATTTGGCTAGGGTTAGAATGAGTGGCTTAAGTAAAAAAGAAAGAAAATTCTTTTTTTACCTAGGGTTTCTTATTTCTAAAATAAACAAAATCCTTCCCCTTTCCACACATGTGAAATTCGGCTAATGTGATGAATTTTAAAAATTTTGTAACATAAACTTTTTAATTACCATAATTGAAAAGATGTTACAAAAATTATTAAGTTATCACCTAATAAAATATGTAACTTCCAAATTGAATCCAAGGGTTTCCAAAACCCAAAATTTAGAAATTCCAAATTTGACATTTCATTAAATTATATAAACATGTGTTTAAATATCATATATTTATTAAAACCATATATTAAATTTTAACATATAGTTTCAAATGTGACAAAATAATAATATTAATCATATTAATAATATTTTCATATGTGAGTATATAATTGGACTATCTAATTATATTTAATCTGCTATATATATCGTGCTAGCACGGGGACCAAATGAGCATACGGTTCCGAGCTCCAATAATCTCGGATATTAATTAAGCTTTTAATTAAATATTCTGAATTATTAACTTCGGGTTATTCCACTAAAAACCCGAAGCTACAATCTCGTTGCCGCAAAAAGATAAATTAAGCTGAACCACGTCAGTATCCATCAATATAGTCATTTCATATGGATTAACCTTTCATGAGTATCTCGTAATTAAAGCCGGGTCATAATGTATGTTATACCTCTCTAATTATTTTTACCTTAAATACCATTGATTCTCTAATGAACAATTTATTCATAAACATTGGGAATGTTAACTTTTCTATTCGCAATAGAAAGACTTGAGCGCTCTGACCATTCAAGTACCGAATCAACCTTTAGGGAAGATACTCATCTACTTTTCGCAAGAATGAGTGAACTACATGTATATGTAAAACGTCATCAGTACACAGCAAAATATGTCCCCCAAAGTACGTAGCTATTGGTCGGGATTATTACACCAACCTCACTTTTGTAAATCAAAGGGCATAGCCTGCCATGCATGAGTTCATAGTACACTCAGGATTAAGATCAATCTATATATGGCCATCTAGTAGATCGAAATGAATTTTTTTATTTAACAGATATTATAAGAAACTCATTTCTATCTGGGTCCAGTCCTATACGATCACATCATACAAGTGTCTTCATTCTCATGTCTCCACATGGACGATCTCAGATTAAGGTCGCCATACAATTATAAAATTTACCGCATCTATAGATAAACTACAAACAAAAAGTACATGTTTTATTTGCTCTCTATGGAATATTTAAGATTACTAATTGTAGACTTAATTCTTCTTATGTATGACACTCATACACCAAGTCTGAAGGCACAGAAGTAATCTAGGGTAATCAAGACAATTCATATTATGCGATATTAAAATAAACACTTTGATAAATGAACAATGTATCATTTTATTTCATAAAATATAATAATATTTATATTACATGAAGCTCTAGGGCATATATCTTAACAGACCTCAAGATAAGAACTTGAGCCATACACTATGGGTGTTCATAGGGTCAGGTCAACCCGCGACCCGACCCGACCCGCGCGGGTTCAATAAAAAAATTTGCAAAATTTCGACCCGACCCGAAATTTCGGATCGGGTCACGGATTTAGGTCAAAAAATTCAGGTCTGGCCCGACCTGACATAATTATAATATATATTTGTAATGATACAATTTTAACTAGAAATAATTGTAGTTGCAATGGCAAAGTAATTGCTTGGTCATTAATAAGCCCAAAGTTCAAATCTCAGCATGCCCAAATTTGAAAATTTTGTTATGCTATTGATGGGATTCGAACCTAAGATTAAGGGGATATCAACAAAAGCGTTGCCAATGCAGCAATACGCATTTCCTGTAAAATTTGTATCAATAAAATATATATATTATATTCATAATATATTATGTTGACCCGATCCGACCCATTGCAACCCGACCCGCACGGGTCATCTTTTTAAATTTCGGGTTTCGGGTAAAAAAAAATCGAAAACCCGACCCGTAAACACCCCTACCATACACCATCACACCACGTTCCTTGAGAACTTTTTTTGTTTTTAAGCTATACATCACGTTCATGTATAATTATAATTAAATGTTGTATTATAGCTAGCACTATTTGATTTCAAATTATATCTTAAAATACTTCTAAAACACTACATACTGGGCAAAATAATGAACAGATTGCGCACAATTTTTTATGAAAAGATAAGGATAATTAGACCCTCAACATGGAGAGAAATAAACATAAAACCTCTTAACGTTTTAAAAAAGACATAAATTTTTATTTTTCATCACATTTTATTG
The DNA here is from genome assembly GCA_019454045.1 of Zanthoxylum bungeanum. Lineage (NCBI taxonomy): Eukaryota > Viridiplantae > Streptophyta > Magnoliopsida > Sapindales > Rutaceae > Zanthoxylum > Zanthoxylum bungeanum. Next base: position 75,797 of record SKCR01035145.1, read on the forward strand.
GTTCAACAATTAAATGCTAAATTGTAAATTAATATTAGAATGATATATGGGAATACATAATAAATATATTAAATTACTTATATTTCAATTCAATTAACAAAATTTATTAATAAATATTAATATGTATATATTTTTCAAATATTAAGAGATTTAATATCCATCTATATATGATATAAAAGCTGAAAAATAGCTTTATTTTTAGGTTGTCCACGTATGTGTATTTATCTTTGAGACTGTCCATATAGGCGCGTATAGATTATTATTTTTAATATATATTATTAATATTTAAAATAAATTATTAATGTATAATATTTCACATTCTTCCTCCAAATTTTTTGTTTTTCAAAATTATTAATTAAATAATATCGCTTCAAATGAGTTATTAATGTTTCAATTTTTCATATTCTTCAATCTAAAACATTTTATTTTTCCAACTCTTTCAAAATTTTTGTTTTCTTAAATTATTAATAATTAAAATTTGGTACGGTTGGGTTTTTATATAATCAATTTCCCAGGCACCAGCGCCGGAGAACAGCACTCAATAATAGTAAGTAACAAAGAAATATTAAAAGCAAATATGGCAATTTGTCAATCCAACGGTTATTGTGAGTTGTGACATAACCAAAATAGGTCACAAAGTTTTAATTTAAATACAATACATACAGCTACACCTACATTTAATAATTTTATTTCTCAGACAAACCCACAATATGCCTCTTTTCTCTGCAGGCTTTTTACTTGTCAATAAGTTTGGAGAAAACCAACACACATTTTCTCGGAAAATATTCAAAATTTTCCCGGAGATGTCATTAATGCCCCATTAGTGACATCTCCATTTCCCCAAAAGCAAAAAAAACAACAAAAACAAAAATCAAATTGCGTGAAAATTTTAACCAAACAGTACTGAATTCGGTGTCTGTCGAGTAATAATTATCATAACTTTGTTTTAGCTTTTCATTAAATGCGTAGCCTGGGACAAGAAATCAGTTTCGTTTAAGGCATGAGTATGGCATTAGAACCCATACCAACGGATAATTTGTATCGATTGATGTAAAAAATATTATATTAGTATATTATTATTAAAATTATATAATATAGTTGTTGACGGGTGATTTTCGTCTCGGGGGCAATATCGAGATAGCGCTCCCGAGACAAATCCTCTTTCAACTGTGAATTTGTTTGGTTATGGGTGACCAAAAGCAAACTTAGTAGAAGGTAAGGAAGAACACAAAGATCGACAAGAGAGTTTTAACGTGGTTCAGCGAAGCAAGTCAGCCTACGTCCATGTGCACAAAATGAGATGTTGCTTTTATTAACAAAAACAGCTCGGCCGACCTGTTTTCACTGGTGGCTCAATGAAAACCGAGTTGTTTTGCTTACGGTGTTTTACAAGTAGTTGTCATTTTCTTTTAGTTACCAGTTTTTTTCTCCCTTCACAAATGAATTTAACTTTCCTTTATATACTCAGGAATTACAACACTGTTCCTCCAACTTTATGACATTTCCCGCGTGGTTTCCGACTGATTGACGAGCTCTCTGCCCCAAGACTTTCATCGCCGAAAGCAAAGCCTGCCGCCTGACGGTCTGTTACATCACTCTGCTTTCTCCACTGCCACACGCAACAATAATGGTGCCGACCTGTAAAGAGTCTTGGAGTAATGACACGTTTCGGAAGGAAAAAATCAAACAACTTTGATCTTGTGTCGGTCTTCAAAAGGTCGGTCAAGTGATCTGCCGAGCTTCCCAAACTGATACCGTCCTGACCCGAAATATCCGAACTCCTTAACTTGTTCTATGAGGTAAGATACATTAAACCGAGCCACCGGTTTTAAGTGGTCGACCCCAGCTCTGATGTTGTCGGTCTCCGAAATTTGATCCATGTCGTGTCCTCTGGTCGGTCATCCCGAGAAAACCAGACCTGAGCTTCATGCCGGGTTAAAGATTAACACACAAACCCTGAACATGGGTCCTCCGGATGAGGAGAATTCCCTCGCTGCCCTTACCGAACTGTTCAAATACCTTAGGTGCAGAAATCCCCATCAACATCTGTCCCCTAGTTCTCGGTTCCAACGAGTGTGTGAGTTGGTGCCGGGAACTATAAAAATCTGAAGTGTGACATTAGCTGGTGGCCGGTCATTGGATCAAAGCGGGAAACAACTTCGGCCTCAGCGTCTTCAACCAAAAATGATGAGACAATCAAAATTATTAAGCAATTAGCGGGTAAGGCCCTTAAACTGAATGAATCCCTTTTGAATGCTTCTGCCCAGATCAGGAAGAATGACGAAATTGGAAAAGAGGGAGGCTGCACTGGAGGACGAGCTAGAGAGTGCCCCACTCAAGGGAATTGGGTACTTGTGCCGAGATTGTTCTAATTCTAATGTCCGAGGTTAACATGGAAACAATCCACATGGTCACCGGATTTTGTAAATGAGAACTTTATGTGGATGAGGCCTTAGAATTACTTGCCCTCCCCTCAGAGAAAATCCAGGACCCGAAGCCTATTTCAACCGTGCTCACGTCCCTTGCCCCTGAGGAGATCCAGCCTGAGGCTCCTGTCCTTACCCTTGAAGTGCCTGGGGCCGAAACTGAAGCCCCTCTTGCCTCCTAAACTGAAACCGAAGTGCCTCATGCCGAGCCTGTTTCAGCTATCACGCCATCTAGTCTTGACCAGGAAGAAGCAGCTGCCCCATTGCGGGCTGACGACTGAGGGTGATCCAAGGGGGCCCTATGTAAACTTAAATAATAACAATCTGCAATTCCTCTTTTATTTCTCATCTCGAATGTTTTATTTCTTGCTCCCATACTTGGCTTACTTTGTCTTCAAATTTACTAACTTGTTCTTCCAAATCTTAATGCGATCTTACATCCGACCAATTCGAGTTCGTCCTCGAGTTGGAGTCTATCCCCGAGCCGAAATCAAATGCATTCGGTGGGACATAACCAGACCCCGAGCTGAGAAGAACACATAGCTCTGGGGTAATGTTACGTCCCCAGACCAATGAGATGGACTCGATGAGATGTGGCCTGACCCCGAGCTGAGAAGAACACTTGGCTCTGAGGGAATATTACGTCCCCAGACCAACGAGATGGACTCAGTGGGATATGGCCTGACCTCGAGCTGAGGAGAACACTTGGCTTTGGGGTAATGTTACATCCCCAGACCAATGAGATGGACTCGGTGGGATGTGATCGGACCCCGAGCTGAGGAGAACACTTGGCTTGGGGGAATGTTATGTCCCCAGACCAATATGATAAAACTCAGTGTGATGTAGCCTGACCCCAAGCTGAGAAGAACAGCATAGACTCGTCAGAATGAATCCAGTCCTGAGCTGGTGGAACAATACAAACTCGACAGAATGAATCCAGATCCGAGCTGGTGGAACAATTCAGACTCAGCAGAACAAATCTAGCCTTGAGCTGGTGGAACATCACAGACTCAGCGAAATGAATCTAGCCCCGAGCTGGTGGAACATAGCATCGACGGAATGAATCCAGCCCCGAGATGGTGGAATAATTCAGACTCGGCAAAATGAATCTAGCCCCGAGCTGGTGGAGTATAGCAACGGCGGAACAAATCCAGCATTGAGCTGGTGGAATAACACAGACTCAGCGAAACGAATCCAGCCCCGAGCTGTTGGAACATTGTATCGGCGGAACGAATCCAGCCCCAAGCTAGTGAAACATAGCATCGGCAGAATGAATCTAGCCCCGAGCTACTGAAACAACACAGACTCGGCGGAACGAATCCAATCCCGAGCTGGTGGAACACTTGAGACTTACACGAGTGAAGATTTTCAACCTCCAAGGCTCTACGGATCCTGGCGTGTGCGTCCCATTGCTAGACATCAGCGAAAAACAAAAATTGGAATAAAGAAAAGCTAATAAAATGGAGATAATAAGCACATACTCGACACAAATTCAAAGGCAATTACGAAATGATAAAAAGCAATTTCAATATTACATAGTCAATTTTGTACAAAAACACAATGTCTTTTACAAACAGTGACGCTATGGGTCATAATTGTCTAACAATCTCCCACTTGGCCTATAGCCAGTCACTCAATCATCTAACACCTGAACTATGTATGTGCTTCTCAAACTTTTGCTGTGAAATAGCTTTTGTCAGCGGGTCTGCAATGTTGTCATCTGATGCGACCTTCTTGATCTTCACATCGCCACGATGTATGATCTCACGAATCAGATGGAAACGTCGAAGAATATGCTTGGATCGTTGTTGAGACCGTGGTTCCTTAGCCTACGCTATAGCCCCGTTATTGTCACACAATAATGGAACGGACTCAGCTGCTAACGGAACTACTCCTAATCTAATTAGGAATTTACGGATCCAAACTGCCTCTTTTGCTGCTTCAGCTACAGCAATATACTCCGCTTCTGTTGTTGAATCGGCAACAGTCTCATGCTTGGAAGATTTCCAACTTACTGCTCCGTTGTTCAAATAAAATATGTACCCGGATTGCGACTTAGAGTCGTCTTTATCGGTTTGGAAACTTGCATCGGTATACCCAGTTACCTCAAGTTCTCCATCTCCATAAATTAAGAAAGCATCCTTAGTTCGTCTAAGATACTTAAGGATGTTCTTAACTGCCATCCAGTGACCATCACCTGGATCGGCCTGATAGCGACTACACATGCTCAAAGCATACGAGACATCAAGTCGTGTACATATCATAGCATACATGATCGATCTGACTGCCGAGGCGAACGGTATCCGACTCATGCTGTTTCTCTCATCTTGAGTTTTAGGACACATGTCCTTAGATAGAGAGATGCCATGTGACACTGGTAACAGTCCTCTCTTGGACTGATCCATGTTGAATCTTTTCAACGCTTTGTCAATATACGTGCTATGGGAGAGTCCAAGCAGCTTTCTAGATCTATCCTTATAGATCTTTATTCCTAGAATAAAGGCTGCTTCTCACAGATCTTTCATGGAGAATTTTAATGAAAGCAAAACTTTCACCGATGTTAACATGGGAATGTCATTGCCCATAAGTAATACATCATCAACATAAAGGACAATGAATGTCAGTGCGCTCCCACTAACCTTATTATATACACAAGGATCATCCTCGTTTTGAATGAAATCATATTCTTTTATGATCTCATCAAAACGTTGGTTCCATGACCGCGATGCTTGCTTCAGTCCATAAATGGACCGATTTAACTTACAAACCTTGTTTGCAAGTCTAGGCATGATAAAATCCTCAGGCTGTTGCATATAAACATCCTCCAAAAGGTTTCCGTTAAGGAAAGTAGTTTTAACGTCCATCTGTCATATCTCGTAATCGAAATATGCACCAATAGCAAGCATTATCTAAATGGATTTAATCATGGCAACGGGTGAGAAAGTTTCATCGTAATCGACACCATGTCGTTGACGATACCCCTTCGCTACAAGCCTAGCTTTGTACATTTGTACGTTGCCTTCCATGTCGGTCTTCTTCTTGAAGATTCATTTGCATACAATAGGCTTTACGCCTTCTGGTGCATCAACCAGTGTCCAAACTTGGTTGGTGTACATGGAATCCATTTCGGACTTCATGGCCTCTTGCCATAAAGCGGAATCGATATCTTGTATCGCTTCCTCGTACGTAGCCGGTTCATCTTCCTCAATGAGATTAATATCTACATGAGGCGAGATCAGAAACCCATACCTCTCAGGTTGGTTCCTGACTTTTTTTGACGTACGCGGTCCTTGTGTAATAGAAGATTGTGGTACAGTCTCATCCCGGATGGACTGTTCTTGTTCCGTTGAGGATTCTATGCCTGGAACAGTATCACTCCGATTTTCATCGATTTCTACTTTCCTCCCACTTACCACTGTGTTTAAGAATTCCTTCTCAAGGAAAATCGCATGTAGAGCAACAAATACTTTGTTCTCTCGTGGGTGATAGAAGTAATATCCTTTGGTTTCCCTAGGATATCCTACGAATAGGCATTTATCCGATTTCGGCTCAAGTTTGGTACCTTCCAAACGTTTGACGTATGCCCAGCATCCCAAAATCCTTAGGAATGAGAAACCCGGTTTCTTTCCTGTCCATATCCCATATGGTGTCTGTTGTACAGACTTTGACGGAACCTTATTCAAAATAAGAACTGCACTGTTTAATGCATATCCCCAGAAGGAAATAGGTAGCTCAGTGCGACTCATCATAGACCTTACCATGTCCAACAGAGTTCGGTTTCTCCGTGCGGATACATCATTTAATTGCGGTGTTCCAGGAGGAGTCCACTGTGAAAGAATACCATATTCTTTCAAGTAATCTAGAAACTCATTGCTCAAGCATTCGCCACCACGGTCCGACCGTAATGTCTTTATACTCTTGCCGGACTGTTTTTCAACTTCATGTCGAAACTCTTTGAATTCTCAAAAGTTTCCGACTTGTGTCTCATAAGATACACATAACCATAACGCGATGCATCATTCGTAAAGGTTACGAAGTATTCGAATCCACCTCTAGCCTGGCTAGACATGGGCCCACAAACGTCACTATGAACGAGGGTTAACAGTTCGGTGGCGCGTACACCTTTACCGCTAAAAGGTGATTTAGGCATTTTGCCCAATAAGCAAGATTCGCAGACGTCATATGAATTTGGATCAAATCGATCCAAGTACCCACTCTTCGAAAGTGTGGATATGCGAGTCTTGTTAATGTGTCCCAGACGACAGTGCCACATGTAAGTCTCATCTTTGTTACTTAGTTTGAGCCTTTTGTTTATTACATTATATGTTTGAGATTGATTTATATTCAAAATATAAAGACCATTATTAGCATCAGCTGAACATATCTCAAAATCATCTTTATAAACAAAACACCCAGTGTTTCGGAATATAAGAGTGTACCCGCATTGGGTCAAACAAGATACATAGATAATATTCCTAGTCAAACTAGGTACACAATAACAGTCCGATAGTTTAAGTACATGTCCCGAAGGCAGTTCTAAAACAAAAGTGCCCACGGCCAAAACAGCAACAGGTGTCCCGTTTCCAACACGCAGATCAATCTCTCCTGAAGTCAGTCTCCTGCTAATCTGCAGATCCTGCCATCAGTACATATATGAGTACCAAAACCAGAATCAAAAATCCAATTTTTAAAACTAGAAGTAGCCATGTTTATTTCAATAACAAACATACCTGAGGCCGGTGTCTTGCCCGCCTTTATCTCCTTCTGAAGCACCTTGTACTCGTGGCAGTCACGTTTCCAATGACCCCGCTTGTCGCACTGTAGGCAAACATCCTGAGATTTGTCATTTGGCTTCCCAGAAGCCTTTGACTTTTTGGCCTTGCCCCTTTGAATATGCTTCTTCTTTTGCACACCTCCAATTGCCTTGGGCCCAGCCCTAGGTCCATGAGATGTCGATGCAAAATACGCCTCGCGCTTGTTGCCCTTTTGAAGCTCCTTTTCAGCCTCCTTGAGAGTTGACAGTAACTCTCCAAGAGTATGACTGTTGTTCATCAAATTATAATTTATGATGAACTATCTCCAGGAATCGGGGAGAGATTGCAGGATCATATCCACAATAATCTCTGCCTCAAAGACTATCCCAATGTTGGCCAGCTCATCGATGTCAGTAATCATCTGAGCCACGTGGAACTCAACAGACATGTCATCTGTCATGCGTGAGCGAAAGAGCTTCTTCACTAACTCGTACCTCTACATCCTCTTGTTAGAGCGATGCAGGTCTTGCAATCTCGCTAACATATTATAAGGATCCAAGTCCCTATTTTGTCTACGAAAGTGCTGAGTCATCGAAGCAAGCATAATGGACTGAGTTGTGTCACAATCATCGCTGTGAGTCTTCCAAAGCTCCAGCTCAAGGGTCTCATTCGGTCCGGGCTTAGGCCCAAGAGGTCTTTGTAAAGTATACAACATCCTCTCTGAACCTAGGACAATCCTAAGGTTCATTTCCCAATCTGCAAAATTCGTGCCCTTGAAGACATTATCTCCATGAATGTCGAAGACATTTCTTTGCCTGTCATCTTGACTACGATAGTCTAACTGTAGACATTGCATTTTTGCATAACACCCGATGAGGAGTCTTATATGGAGACAACTCCATCTTAGTCATGAAAGTCGCGGGAAAAGAACGTTGGAAGGGTAAAGTTGGAAAACACTATTTTTTATGGATTTCTCCGAGTTGTTTCGCTTCGGTTGCTTGCTATACCTCCGTTTCTAAGCTCACCTTGGGCCCAAAACTCCCCTAGACCACATACCTAATCCAAACCAAGCCCAAATACCCAAGTCAACCCAAGTCAAACCAAGTCAACCCAAGTCAAACCAAACCCATGCCCATTAGATGTAATTCACGCCCATTGCCCTTTATTTAGGTAAATTGCACATTAATCACATGTTAAAATCTTGATTAATCCTTACCTAAATAAAAGAAATCAAATAAAATCATTACCAAATCAAATCCAATCCCAAATCCTAATTAGGAGATGCATTCCTATTAGAAACCAATTAGGAGATTCCTTCCTAATCTAAAAAAGAAAGCCTTTTCCCTTTGCCTATAAAAAGAGGCCTTCACCCCCATTCACAATCCTAGCTCATATACATCACTAAAACACCTGTGAAGCCTCCTCTCACGCCCAAGCACCCAAGACCTCCCATTGCCGCATTCCTGAGGTCAAGAAACCACCCATTGCCGCATATCCCCTTCTCCTTCATACCTCTCACGCCCAAGCCACAATCACACCCTTCCTTAGCCGACTTCCAACCACCATTCACAGCCCTAAACTACCCTAAAATAAACCTTATTTCCAGCCCTGAAGTACCGCAAAAAGACCCCCCAAAACAGCTCCACATTAGCGCCCAAAACAGTCCCGAAACACCCTTCACTGCACCTTGAACTGCACAGTTTCGTCCGCTGTTCTGGTCAGGTTCTGTGCGTCCCTAGCCCATCAAAACCGCCCTAAAACCATCCTAAAATCATCCCAAAAATCCCCAAAAAGTTTCCCCAAAAAACCTTTACAAACGCACCTCCCGAGACCACCAAAATCACCAAAAACAGTCCACTAAACACCCGAAACAGCGACCTGAAACACAGCGACCAAACGGCGGTGAAACGAAGGTAAAACAGCAGCCCGAGCATCAAAACAGCAAGGAAAACAGTGAGCAAACAATCTTGAAAAGTTTCGGATCATTCGCCCTTCCAACGGACTTGGAAAGCACTTCCAAAGATTGACGAAAGAGGTTAGACCTGAGGGTACCTTTTACTTATTTTCTTGTGTTTATTTTTATTTATTTTAGAATATTATCGCATGAGAGTCGTTTGAAGCATGATGTGATTGTTGGATGAGCGGGATATGTGTTCCCTTTGGTGGTATATCGGATGGAAACCCGGACGTAAATTCCATAGCCGATTCCGAATGGACGGTAGTATGGTCTGCACTCGGGATACAATACCACGTACCACTTAAGATACACGTATCTCGTCTCATCCAAATTTGTATTCGAGCATGATGTAGATCTAGGTTGTTTATTTATTATTTTAAGCATGTTTTAACGTAGTTTCGTATTTAATTTTAAAGCATGATTATGTTCGTTTTATGCATGACGTTTAGTTTAGTTTATATTTATGCTTTAGTCATTATTTGTTTGCATTGGTTCGATGGCTTAATTTGTTCAATGTGTGATATTGCGTGTTTATTGTTTAAAGATTTATTTTCAAGCATGCGAACTTAGATTAGGATTTAGTTAGCGGAAGCATATTAGATCTAGGTAATGCTTGAACATGATTATTGATTAGATGCGGTCGATTTATTGCGTGAATTATATCATCACAATGACATAAGTAAGGGACCATTCCGAACCCAACGGTTTGAGGTCTTCCCTTGCGAGGGGTGAGTGCGGCCTTAAATCTTTGTCCCGGTTCACACCGGGGTGGCGACTCCATTATTCTCCGTTTAGTTCCCCGCGGACTACTCCGTACTCTCAACTAGACCCTGAGTCTAGAACAGCATGCGTCGCCCAGGTTCTGTTGTTCTACAGTCTGGCGACTCCACTGGGGATAGAGAATCGGCCTCGAAATCATCTCTTGTGTTGTTTATAATTTATGCATTAGTTGACCGTGTCTTAGTGGGTTGAGGGGGTTAATCAAAGGCTTAGTTAAAGCTAGGTGATGGTTGGGTGACTTCCTTCATTCACTACCTTTCGAGGAAAAACTGTGAAGGCACCTAGGTGATCATTACCCGTAGCTTGTTGTGATAGACTAGTTTGGAGGACTCGTTGTTTATTCCTGACACCAAGCGATAAGAGCCTAAGGGGCTTGGGTATTTAAGTGAGCCTCGCTCCACCCTCCTCTGTGGAATCTACAACGGGAAATCCATTCGACAGTTAGTCACACACCATAACTCGTTGGCACGTACCGTAAGGTATAAAAAAGGTGGGCTCACTTGGTCGTTTTGAACCTTGAGTGGGGAGTCCTAGTTATGGGCAAACCTTCGTCAGCGAGAGCCTTATCCGCGCCCCGTGAACCCACTCATGAACCTTAGCCATAAGAACATGTAGTTAGACATTTTATAATAGGTGTTTGATGGACCACCGTCATTTGGATCCAGTTGGACCTTTTGTCAAAAGGTATGAACTTGTCGGGCCATTTAAACTGGGGCAAGTTCATGTCTTTTAACAGTTGGGCCAAAGCTTCTAAAATGCCAGTGGGCCATTTATGGGCCTCTTATTATTTGAAATCATTTAGCCATATCACCGCAAAGTGTAACCTGTTGGGCCTTTTCAACTGGGACAGTTTTGCACACGCGCATGGTGTGATTGAATACTTTAAAATGATAATGGGCCAATAGTTTAAGTTTTCTTTTTTTTTTATAATTTTATATATTCCATGCATCGCATACATCTCATGCATACATGCATCATGTTAACCCTTGTGTCTTAAAAGCCATCATGGATACCCGTTGGGTTAGGAATAAGAAGTCAGAGCCTTCCTAGGGAAATCCAGTAAGTAGTCGTTTCAGTCGGTCAGCGCTAAGTTGACATCGGTTGTGAGCCCATCTTCAAGTTGTGAGGAAAGACCAACCGGTAAAATGGAATGAGCAGTGTCAGGAAGCATTTGACAAATAAGGGAATACTTGGTGAAACCTCCTGTGTTGAAACCCCCGGAGACAGGGTAGGCCTTTGGTACTTTATTTGGCTATTGAACCTGAAGCGCTGGGGGCGATGATGGTACAAGCCGATGAGACAGGGGCGGAGCATGCTGTCTACTATCTCAGTAAGAAGCTGCTTCCATACGAGGCTCGCTATCAGGAAGTGGAGAAGATTTGTCTAGCAGTAGTATGGGCATCCAAGAAGTTGCGCCATTACTTCCAATCTTACAAGATCCAAGTGGTCGCAAAGGAGAATCCTTTGAAGTACTTGCACTCAGTACCCTCACTGGTTGGGAAGTTAGGCAGATGGTTAGTGCTGCTGACTGAATTTGACATCGAGTACCTCACCTCCAAGGTAATCAAAGGGCGAGCCGTGGCAGAATTCCTGGCCTTGCAACCTGTTGAAGGAGATCAGTATAAGTTTGAGTTTCCCGACGAGGAAATCCAAGCCATAGCGGTCCAAGGATGGAAAATGTATTTTGAGGACGGAGCAGTGAATTGCAAAGGAGCAGGGATCGGGATTGTAATAGTAACCCCTGAGGGAGAAACCCTGCCTCTAGCCAAGAGGCTAACGTTCGGAGTAACGAATAACATGGCTGAGTACGAAGCATGTGCATTTGGGTTGACTGACTGCACTGATAGCCTTGAGGGCTAAGAATGTTGAAGTTTTTGGAGACTCGATGTTGGTGATCCGACAGATGCAAGGAGAATGGGAACTGAAAGAAGAACGGTTGAAGCCGTACTTGTTCCATCTCAGAAGTCTGGCACAGACTATCCCCGATTGTAAATTTCAGCATTTACCGAGAGAGGAAGAATCATGGCAGATGCGTTGGCAACACTGGCCGTAACTTGGGAAAATCCAGAGAAACTGGTAATGAGAGCGCTTGTGTTGACAACGGTAAGTAAGCCAGTCTATGAGATAGGTAGAATCCTGGAAGTGGGGGTCGACGACGGGAAGCCTTGGTATTATGACATACAGAGGTATTTGGAGAGCGTGGGGAATTCCCAGAGGAAGCAAGCAGAAAGGACCGAGTGGCTATTCAGAAGTTGGCCTCTCAGTATGTGAGTTTGAAGGGAGAACTCTACAAGAGGCAGGCAAATGGAATTCAGCTGAAATGCTTAAACAGGAAGAAGCTCAAAGGTGATGGACGAGGTACATGCCGGAGTATGCGGGCCGCACATGAACGGATTGAACTTGTCCCGCAAGATTGTGAGACATGGCTTTTACTGGTCAACCATGGAAGCTGACTGTGCGAAGCTGGTAAAGCACTGTCATGAATGTCAAGCACACGGCAATATGAATCATTTGCCGCACACAGATTACATGTCAGAGCCTTCAGGCCATTCTCAGCATGGGGAATAGATATGATCGGGGAAATTCGACCGAATGCATCGAATGGGCATCGCTTTATAGTAGTAGCCGTAGACTACTTCTCAAAGTGGGTAGAAGCCGAATCTTTCCGCAATGTTACAGCAAAGCAAATGGCGAAGTTCATAGCTCGGAATCTCATTTGCCGGTATGGTATGCCGCACCATGTGGTCACAGACAATGGAGTCCAATTTCAGGGAGAAACCAAGGCAATGCTACAAAAGTATGGAATTGGCCATCATAAGTCCTCACCTTACAGGTCGCAGGCTAATGGGGCAGTCGAGGCAGCCAACAAGACGATAAAGACGATCTTGGCAAAGATGACCGAGAATTACAAAGACTGGGATGATAAGCTACCATATGCTCTGTGGGGGTACAGAACGTCTGCGAGAACGGCAACAGGAGCTACGCCGTATTCTTTGGTCTATGGAATGGAAGCGGTGTTGCCGGTAGAAATAGAGATACAGTCCATGCGGGTACTCACAGAAGCAGAATTACCAGAGCAAGAATGGACCTCGCAAAGGTTTGAACAGTTGGCTCTGATGGATGAGAAGAGGATGAAGTCCTTGCATCACATGCAGATTTATCAGAAAAGGCTGACTCGAGCATTCAACAAGAAGGTGCGGCCCACCAAGATCAAAAAGGGTGATCTGGTGCTTAAGCAGTCCAAGCCGACAACAACAGACCCGAGGGGAAAGTTCAGACCAAATTGGGAAGGGCCTTACATTATTCAGAAGGTAATGGGAAATGGAGCAGTAAGACTGTCATACTTGGAAGGAAATGAGTTCACCGAGCCCATCAATGTTGACAGATTGAAGCTGTATTTCGCCTGAGGGGCAGAAGACTGGATGGTCACCTGCAGAAGACCTAACCCAATAGGATAAAGAAAAATCATGCATCCATGCATACACATAACCCATTATTGTATTCTTTTTGTTTTCGTGTTTTGTGTTTTGTGTTTTGTATTCACAGGTTTTGAAAAGAGAAAAGTAAAAGCGGCAGAGATAAGCCGATCAGAAACAGCGAAAGCACTGTATTGAGTTTGGGTAGAAATCCCGGGGCCGAGGTCCACATCGGTGTTAAGGTTCAGATGGTGAATTGTGGGTTGAGGCCCACCTTGGGTTTGAGTTTTGGGGAATGGATCCCAGGGGGCGAAGCCCACAATTGTCAGCAGTAGAAAGGAAGAATTCCTTTGAGTAAGTGAGTGAGTGAGTGAAAAAAAAAAGTGAGAAAGAAGTCTTTGGTAATTTGATGTCCGGTGATGACATTGTGTGCAATAGGTAGAAGCCTTAGAAACAATGAGTGCTGGAAGTGTTCTTCGCCGGTATGCTGAATAGATTGATCTTGATTAGACTCATAAAGCACATGAATATGGGATCTCAACAATAGAAGCCTGAGTGGTTGACGAGATGCCTAGCTGAAGAGACAGGAGATCGGTGAATGACCGTTTGCCTGGATGTCCACCCTGAATTACAGACGCTATGATATATGATATGGTCAGAAATAACAAAATGTCTCTGCGAGAAAAGAAAAGAAAAGAAAAGAAAAGACCGCCTATAACCGATAAGCGTGAAGCTACCCATGGGCGAGTATTAGGACCACCATGAGGAGAAATGCTACCTTAAAGGGTAGGTGTGTCAGAAAAGAGAAAGAGGAAAAGGGAAAAGTAAAGAAAAGAAAAGAAAAAAAAAAAAAGAGTTCCAAATGAAAAGAACGAGACAATAGTGCAATATAGAAGACCATATCATGTTGAGTACGCTGAAGTAATCACAGAATGTGATTAAGACATTCAGGTTGGTTAGACCCACTGATCCGATTCTCCGAAGCGAAATCATCGAGTTGGCTTGCTTATGGAATAAGCTGTGAAAGATCCTTGGCACACACACACTAGGAGTCTAGTTTGGATCACCTATTCAGACGATCGGAGTTGAGCATATCGAGTACTTTGAAGATTCTCTGGCTTTGACACCAAAGCATTCGTTGAGGACGAAAATATATCTAATTATCAAAGATTATCTTGTGAGAGGAATTACAATATGCTAAGAGGAATCAGTGGCATCAGTTTCAGTTTCTGCCGAGAATGGTATTCTGGGGGCGAGGCCCATATCACATCAGTTTCTGCCGAGAATGGCATTCTGGGAGCGAGGCTCACATCAGTTTCAGTTTTTACCGAGAATGGCATAATGGGAGAGAGGCTCACATCAGTTTCAGTTTCTGCCGAGGATGGAATTCTAGGGGCGAGGCCCTTATTACATCAGATCATTACAGTCCGGGAATGGACAGCTCAGGAATGAGCACGCAGAGAATGGCACGCCGAGAATGGCACTCCAGGAATGGAGATTTAGTCCGGGAATGGACAGTCCGGGAATGGACAGCTCGGGAATGAGCACGCCGAGAATGGCATGCCGAGAATGGCACTCCGGGAATGGAGATTTAGTCCGGGAATGGACAGCTCGGGAATGAGCACGCCGAGAATGGCACGCCGAGAATGGCACTCCGGGAATGGAGATTTAGTCCGGGAATGGACAGTCCGGGAATGGACAGCTCGGGAATGAGCACGCAGAGAATGGCACTCCGGGAATGGAGATTTAGTCCGGGAATGGACAGTCCGGGAATGGACAGCTCGGGAATGAGCACGCCGAGAATGGCACGCCGAGAATGGCACTCCGGGAATGGAGATTTAGTCCGGGAATGGACAGTCCGGGAATGGACAGCTCGGGAATGAGCACGCCGAGAATGGCACTCCGGGAATGGAGATTTAGTCCGGGAATGGACAGTCCGGAATGGACAGCTCGGGAATGAGCACGCCGAGAAGGCACGCCGAGAATGGCACTCCGGGAATGGAGATTTAGTCCGGGAATGGACAGTCCGGGAATGGACAGCTCGGGAATGAGCACGCCGAGAATGGCACTCCGGGAATGGAGATCGGTTCGGGAATGGACCACAACGATGACAGTTCGGGAATGGACTTCATCACATCATATCACAGTAACACTCCGGGAATGGAGATCGGTTCGGGAATGGACCACAACAATGATGACAGTTCGGGAATGGACTTCATCAAATCACATCATATCACAGCGGCACTCTGGGAATGGAGATCGGTTCGGGAATGGACCACAACGATGACAGTTCGGGAATGGACTTCATCACATCATATCACAGCAACGCTCGGGGAATGGAGATCGGTTCGGGAATGGACCACAACGATGACAGTTCAGGAATGGACTTCATCACATCATATCACAGCAACACTCTGGGAAAGGAGATCGGTTCAGGAATGGACCACAACGATGACAGTTCGGGAATGGACTTCATCAAATCACATCACAGCAACACTCCGGGAATGGAGATCGGTTCGGGAATGGACCACAACACGGTGACAGTTCGGGAATCGACTTCGCCACACCACAGCACATCAGCGGTTCGGGAATGGACCAGAGGTCGAAGCACCTCAACAACATCAACTCAACACAGCATGGCGAGTCAAGTGGTAGCTGGCGAGCCAGGGTAAGTAAAAATGCATTGCACGTACTTTGATAGAACTGTCATTGTCACACACTGCACGAGTCCCATCAAAGTGGGGGCGACTGTAGACATTGCATTTTTGCATAACACCCAGATGAGGAGTCTTATATGGAGACAACTCCCTCTTAGTCATGAAAGTCGCGGGAAAAGAACGTTGGAAGGGTAAAGTTGGAAAACACTATTTTTTATGGATTTCTCCGAGTTGTTTCGCTTCGGTTGCTTGCTATACCTACCTTTCGTTTCTAGCTCACCTTGGGCCCAAAACTCCCCTAGACCACATACCTAATCCAAACCAAGCCCAAAATACCCAAGTCACCCACCCAATCAAACCAAGTCAACCCAAGTCAAACCAAACCCATGCCCATTAGATGTAATTCACGCCCATTGCCCTTTATTTAGGTAAATTGCACATTAATCACATGTTAAAATCTTGATTAATCCTTACCTAAATAAAGAAATCAAATAAAATCATTACCAAATCAAATCCAATCCCAAATCCTAATTAGGAGATGCATTCCTTATTAGAAACCAATTAGGAGATTCCTTCCTAATCTAAAAAAGAAAGCCTTTTCCCTTTGCCTATAAAAAGAGGCCTTCACCCCCATTCACAATCCTAGCTCATATACATCACTAAAACACCTTGTGAAGCCCTCCTCTCACGCCCAAGCACCCCCGACCCCTTCCCGTTCCGCATTCCTGAGGTCAAGAAACCACCCATTGCCGCATATCCCCTTCTCCTTCATACCTCTCACGCCCAAGCCACAATCACACCACCCTTCCTTAGCCGACTTCCAACCACCATTCACAGCCCTAAACTACCCTAAAATAAACCTTATTTCCAGCCCTGAAGTACCGCAAAAAGACCCCCCAAAACAGCTCCACATTAGCGCCCAAAACAGTCCCGAAACACCCTTCACTGCACCTTGAACTGCACAGTTTCGTCCGCTGTTCTGGTCAGGTTCTGTGCGTCCCTAGCCCATCAAAACCGCCCTAAAAAACCATCCTAAAATCATCCCAAAAATCCCCAAAAAGTTTCCCCCAAAAAACCTTTACAAACGCACCTCCCGAGACCACCAAAATCACCAAAAACAGTCCACTAAACACCCGAAACAGCGACCTGAAACACAGCGACCAACGGCGGTGAAACGAAGGTAAAACAGCAGCCCGAGCATCAAAACAGCAAGGAAAACAGTGAGCAAACAATCTTGAAAAGTTTCGGATCATTCGCCCTTCCAACGGACTTGGAAAGCACTTCCAAAGATTGACGAAAGAGGTTAGACCTGAGGGTACCTTTTACTTATTTTCTTTTGTTTTATTTTTATTTATTTTAGAATATTATCGCATGAGAGTCGTTTGAAGCATGATGTGATTGTTGGATGAGCGGGATATGTGTTCCCCTTTGGTGGTATATCGGATGGAAACCCGGACGTAAATTCCATAGCCGATTCCGAATGGACGGTAGTATGGTCTGCACTCGGGATACAATACCACGTACCACTTAAGATACACGTATCTCGTCTCATCCAAATTTGTATTCGAGCATGATGTAGATCTAGGTTGTTTATTTATTATTTTAAGCATGTTTTAACGTAGTTTCGTTATTTAATTTTAAAGCATGATTATGTTCGTTTTATGCATGACGTTTAGTTTAGTTTATATTTATGCTTTAGTCATTATTTGTTTGCATTGGTTCGATGGCTTAATTTGTTCAATGTGTGATATTGCGTGTTTATTGTTTAAAGATTTATTTTCAAGCATGCGAACTTAGATTAGGATTTAGTTAGCGGAAGCATATTAGATCTAGGTAATGCTTGAACATGATTATTGATTAGATGCGGTCGATTTATTGCGTGAATTATATCATCACAATGACATAAGTAAGGGACCATTCCGAACCCAACGGTTTGAGGTCTTCCCTTGCGAGGGGTGAGTGCGGCCTTAAATCTTTGTCCCGGTTCACACCGGGTGGCGACTCCATTATTCTCCGGTTTAGTTCCCCGGGACTACTCCGTACTCTCAACTAGACCCTGAGTCTAGAACAGCATCATTCGTCGCCCAGGTTCTGTTGTCTACACTAACTATCTAGTCACGATAATGGGTCAGTCTAACTGTTACATAGAAAAATAACAATATATTAGTCCAACTAATAAAGTAATATTGACGAAATTTTTTGAAAGCACGTAAAGCTAAGTATCTGAATGAAATTGCAATTCAATACTAGCTTCCCACTATTTTTCGGCGAGCCTCTAACCCTCTGTCGAGTACTCGGGAAACCTAGTTTCCTAGTGGGCTAGGATCCCGTTAAATAACATACAACCTTGACTTTGGCCAACAAGCTGTATGAAACTTAACTAGGTAGATCTCGAAGATCAATTGGATCTCATCCAATTCCTAGATCCGGTAGGTGGACATCCAAGTCCGAACACATATACTTTATGTATGTCAAACATATTTTCCTAACCTTTTTCCTCTGAATCAACTAAGCCTTGGCTTTGGCACAACAAGCTTAATGATTCCAGTTAAGCGGGACCCGTTGACATGGAAAGTTTCGTAATCAATGTCGATGGACAAGAAGTGATCTTGACTTTGGCCAACAAATCACAACTTGGACAAGACACCGATATGTAACAAAACCTTCATGATTCAAACACATCCGCAATTGACAAAGGCCTTGACTTTGGCCAACAAGCCAATGCCAACTTTGGATCTTGAGTAAGAATCACTCAATGGAAGAAAAAACGCTTAATTTGTTTTTGAGGGTTTTTCGCGTAAATTGGCATCCAATTTATTATCTTTGATTAGGTCTCATCATACACCCTTAAGCATGCTTCTAAAACATCATAAGGCGCAAAAGTAAATTAATAACAATATGCGGATGGATATTTAAACAGATTGTTCCTAGAACAAATCACTCTCTTTCCTCTCCCCGACTAGAACTATTCTAACTCCTACCCTTTTACAAAATACAATAAAGAAACCTCATATACATTGAGGGGAATAGGTGAGAAGAGAATTACAAGGAGTAAAGAGATTCAAGGCTGGACACGCAGGCCCAATTTAATAAATTCTAAACTTATTACAATTTCCAAAATTGCCCTTGCCCTTCTAATATTCATCTGATATACATTATTCATACATCAAATATATGTATTCAATCAAAACATGTTTATTTCAATCAATCTAATCCAATTAATTAATCTTTGATTAATGACCATCCAATGTTCAAACAATGATTGATTTGCGCGAGTCCAACTCGTTTAAGAATAAATACTTTTGAGTACGTATTCTTGAATTATATCAAACTACAACTTAAATCCAATTTATTTGTATTCAATACTAATTCTAATTTAATTCCAAATTAAATATTTACACTTACATAGTTGCCTTAAAGACTTAGATTCCAAATCCAATCTTGATGAGTCTCAAAGGCCCAATAACATCCAATGTCATTTTAATTAAAGTTCAATGGGCTTTTAATTGATTCTTAAGGCATGGGCTTTGGCCATAATGGATCAAACCCAAATTGCCAAGGCCCAATAGGAATCACCCTATTGCCATCAAATCAATTTAGGCCCATTAGGCCCAATCAAATTCTTTAAAGGGCCAAGTGATGTATTTGGACTTCATGGAATTGGTTTTGGGCCCAATTGGATCCAATCCAAAAGTCCAAAACCAAACTTGGTTAAACTAAGCCCATTAGGCCCAAATACACACTTTTAGCCCAATTCAATTTTAAAGGCATATTATCATAATTATAATATTCCAAATATCACAATTATTTTAATTAAAGTGTATTAGCCATAATTAATTAATTAAATTAAATATTTCCAAAATATTAATTAACTTAATTAATCATGCTTAAACTAATAATGCATGCTTAACATAAAATCAAGCCAAAACACATCATTGCATGCTTGAGACATATTGAAGCCTAAGATCATCATTTCATGCTCAACATGCACTTTGATTTTAACATGAACATTATAGACATTGATTCTAATCAAATTAAACCAACTAACATCATTTAAACATGCATCTAAACACATTATTTCATGTTACAAAAAACAAAAAACTGCAGTGCAAAGGGCAGTGAGGTTCGGCCAAGCTACTCATTTTTTATTTTTTGATTCTTTTGATTTATTTCAAATCTAATCATGCATAACTCTAAGTTATCATGTTGTAAACATACTCAAAGCATCAATTTCAAAAAATCATGCTCAAAATATAAAAGCCCCAAATTTTTAGGTTCAAGAACCCTACAAATTATCATGCTTAAATTAGGCTCATGATACCATTGTTAGTGTTCCTAGAACATTATTAGGATCTAATAAGCATGAATAACAATAGATAGGATCATTATAAGGTGCGGAATAGACTTACAATGAGTGATAGAGCTTTAAAAAAATTTGAGAGCAAGATCTCCAAGATCCAAGCTTTTGGATGATTCCAAGCTTTTGAGTAGTTTCCCTATCACCTTTGTTCACTTCCAAAGTGCTAGCTTTTGTTGATTTGAAAAAAAATCAAAGAGATGAGAGGGAGAGCATTTTCGGCCAAGCCATAGCTTCTAGGGTTTCTTGTGTTTTTGATTTTATTAAGTGTTACAAAAGTTGTAGAGAAGCATTTTGTCATTTATCCTAAAGTGAAACCATTTTACCTTTTACCCAAAACTAGGTAGAGATTGGTAAATGGTATTCAAAAAGAAAAACAAGGTAGTTGTGTGGTGGGAACACCTACCACACTTTGGCTCCAAATATTTGAATCCGAAATTCAAATATCTCTACGGACATTTACCTCAGCTCGGTTCCTTTTAATCCGATTAAACGAACCTTCATCACTAAATAATTAAATCTAATTTAATTAAATAACGATGCCTCACAAATATATATTACGAACGTCGCTCACGAACTAATTCTAAATTAATTCGTTCGTTCACATTAAAGTCCGACTTTAATCTCGTAATGAAATCCAATTCATTTTAATATATCCGATATATTAATTTTAGCCCATTTGAATAAATTAAATAGAAAAATCAAATTTAACTATTAAATTTATTTTACCGATTAATTCCAAATTAATCGCGTTCTTTCTCTACTGAACACATTTAATCCCAGATTAAATAAAGCCCATATTAATCCCAGATTAATTTTCTCTCTCTAAATTATCCCAGATTAATTGTAATTTAAGTCAACTGTCATCGGTGAATCATTGGGAAGCGACCCAAGAGATCTCTGGATATGTTGGCAGTAAATCCGGTTACCGGACTATCCGATAAAGTGAGTACCTCGTACTACGTGCTTACCGATTTACAAGACATGGTTAGCTTCTAGAAAAGCACCGTGCCTACCCAATTCTTCAGAAATATTCTTACTGGAATATATAATCTATGTCAGGCGTAGAATACTTAGTTTCTCGTATTACGATCCAGTATCAGATGTCACGTGCTAGGCCTAGGGCTGGAATAGTGTCTGCCCCGTACGAAGTAGATATCGGATATCAAACAACTAGTCTATTTGAATCGGATAATCATGACCTTGTCACATTATCCCGATGGTTGCAACACAATAGAGAACGAGTTATGAATCCTTGTGTGATCATCATCTTCATATGTCTGGAGTGATACTTTCGTCTTTACATCACATCCAATACACTACGATTCTCGATAAACCCAATAGAGGCGTACACAGAACCTGTTAAAGCCTTGGACGACCAAAACCAAAGTTTACCGATTGTCGCAAGTATTAGCGATGTAAGTCTTAGGTTAAGACCAAATACATCTACCCTGACGCGGACTCCAATAGACACATATATATACTACCAATGGGATTCCGCGGGGTCTATCCAGAGCGAAACTGTTTTCCGTACCATCGGTAAAATACAACCTCCTATCGCACTTGCATAAGTATCCTATACTTAAACATATGAGAACTATGCTGTTATGCCCTCATAACGCGCACAAGTGCAATACTAGTCTATTCCGCATTATCGATGTCCAGTCTCGATAATACTACGACTAGAGATATTTAATGATTAAACCTTTATGGATTGATACTGTCTCATATAATCTCAATCCGGAACTAATCATATGGACTTTTACCATTTATATATCAAAGTAAATAAATTACAAAATGATAAAAGGCAATTTCAATATTACATAGTCAATTTTGTACAAAAACACAATATCTTTTACAAACAGTGACGTTATGGGTCATAATTGTCTAACACTCTACCCCAAAACTGTCATCGCCGAAAGCAAGCCTGCAGCATGACGGTCTGTCACATCACTCTTCTTTCTCCACTGCCACACACAACAATAATGGTGCCAGCCTGTAAAGAGTCTTGGAGTAATGACACGTTTCGGAAGGAAAAAATCAAACAACTCTGATCTTGTGTCGGTCTTTAAGAGGTCGGCCAAGTTATCTGTCGAGCTTCCCAAACTGATACCGTCTTGACCCGAAATACCCGAACTCCTTAACTTGTTCCAAGAGATAAGATACATCAAACCGAGCCACCGGTCTTAAATAGTCGGCCCCAGCTCTGATGTTTTCGGTCTCTGAAATCTGGTCCATGTTGTGTCCCTTAGTCGGTCATCCCGAGAAAATCGGACCCGAGCTTCATGCCTGGTTGAAGATCAGCACACAAACCCTGAACAGGGGTCCTCCGGATGAGGAGAATTCCCTATTTCCCCTTACCGAATTGTTCAAATACCTTAGGTGTAGAAATCCTCATCAATAATAGTAAAATAAAATATTATTTAAAAAAGTAATAACATGAGTTTATCAAATCAGTGTCAAATCATGTTTGAAGTAAATTTATATTTAATGTCTTATTTTTACATTTAATATCTTAAATTTCATGTTAATATATTATTTTCTTATATAATGATAATATTTTAAAATATCAATGAGCGATTAATACACGTGTGAAATTTCAAAATTTTATGTCAAGTGTGAAAATATATTTTCATGTAAATTTATTATTTCATGTTTAATGTCTTAAATTTCATATTAATGCTAATAAAATTTATATTTTCGATTTTAAATATTTAATGTCATAT
The DNA here is from genome assembly GCA_019454045.1 of Zanthoxylum bungeanum. NCBI lineage: Eukaryota > Viridiplantae > Streptophyta > Magnoliopsida > Sapindales > Rutaceae > Zanthoxylum > Zanthoxylum bungeanum. The sequence goes on from SKCR01035145.1 coordinate 98,870, forward strand.
TTTTCATGTTTATTGTCTAAATTTTCATGTTAATGCTATACAGTGTAATGAATTTGTAATTTTCATGTTTGATGTCATAATTCAATATTTAATTCTGACATTTTCAAGTTAATGTTGACAAGTTAATAATTTTATAATTTTTATGTTTAATACCCTAAATTTCATATTTAATGCTCTATGTTCATATTAAATGTATAATTTTTCAAGTTAATGCCTTATATATTTTCATGTTTAATGTCATATTTTCATATTTAATGCCTAAATTTTATGATTAATGCAGTATTTTCATGTTTAATGTCCTATTTTCATGTTTAATGTCGAAATTTACAAGTTAATGCCATGCAATTTCATATGAATAATAGTACTCTGTACACGTGTGAAACGTCAAAAATTTATGTAATGTGTGAAATATTTTTCATGTTCAATACCCTATTTTCATGTTTAATGACCAAAACTTCCGGTTAATACTAATAACTTTTAGGTTCATCGATTTTTCATATTTATTGCCCAATTTCATGTTTAATGTCTAAAATTTCAAGTTAACTGCGACCATTCAATATCAAATCAATGTCAATTATTTTTGTCTGTTTAGTAAAAGACAAGATTAATGTTTAATGTCTATATTTTCATGTTCCATGCTCTGAAATTTCATATTTAATGTCTAAAATTTTATATTATCAAATAATTAGGTAAACGACTTTTTAAATTTTTTAATCTTTTAAAAGGCTGGATTTAGTCTCATCATTTGGATTTCATCCAAAGACTGAGATTAAACCCAACAACCATAGCCTCCAAGTATACTAGCCGATTCTCGTTTAAAAAGACAATGTTCAATGATATCTTCATCCAAAAGCTGAGATTAAACACAGCAACCAAACCCCCCCAATATACTAGCCGATCCTCGTATAAAGAGGCAATGTTCAATGATATCGATATGGGTGGAATTACTTTTTGAAAGTGTTGCAGATTATTAATCAAAAAATTTAGAGTTGATACTGTTTTTACAAAATAAGTTTTAATAACGGTTATAAACAGTAATGACGGTTTTAAAACGGTCATTTTTATGAAGCGTCAGAAAAATGGCTAATTTTTTATGATAATTATTTGAAAAAAAAAACTATAATCTTTTATATTCCAAATGTGATTTTTAATGACGATTATTTAAAAGAACCATCATCTTCGTATTTTATACTAAAACTTTGACCGTTCTTTGAAAGAACCGTCATTTTTTATTTTAAATTTTTTTTTAAAAAAAATTATTGTAATTTAAAAAAAAAAATTGATGTACTATTTCATTTGTATTTTTCTATTAACAATTTTAATTTCTACAATTATTTTATATTAAAAAAATAGACGGTTATAAATAGTCTTTAATGACGGTTTTAAAACCATCATTTTATGAAGCGTCATAAAATGGGTAATTTTTTATGACGATTATTTGAAAAAAAAACTGTAATCTTTTATATTCCAAATGAGACTTTTATCGATAATTATTTATAAAAACCGTCATCTTTTATATTTTTACTAAAACTCTAATGACGGTTCTTCCAAAGAACCGTAATCTTTTGAAAAAATGGTAATCTTTTAAGGGAAATGCTAATGAGTGCCCTTATGGCACTTGTTAATGATCCATTTTAGGAAAATTTATAGAAAAAATGAAAAAGTAATTAATATTTTGATAATTTTTTACTTTCCCCATAAAAGTGATATAAAAACTTACCAAAAATGGACCATTAATGGGTGCCCTTAGGGCACTAGTTAGCATGACCCATCTTTTAATGATGGTTCTTCCAAAGAACAGTCATCTTTTGATTTTATTTTCTTTAAAAAAAATATTACAATTTATTTAAAATAAAAATTTGAATGTACTATTTCAATTGTATTTTTCTATTAACAATTTTAATTTCTACAATTATTTAATATGAAAAAACCCAAACAAAAAAAAAAAAAAAAACAGAAAAAAAAATTTTGCACTCAGCTTGAAAAAACTCCAATCTCCAAAATACTATCTACCATACATAAATTTTCTTTTGTAGATCATGATTCTCGCTGCTCCAAAAGTCTTCATACAAAGCAAGCACTTTCAAAGCCTTGAGAAAATGCATAAGCATCTTTAGCTCCAATAAACACTACAAGATAGTGGTGAAATACCGATCGAAATTATCAATCAAATTTTTTCGATCGGTACATACCCATCGAAAACTCACACATTAAAAATTAAAAAAATTTATGATCAAATACCAATTTTTTATTTCGTCTATATTCAATCTGTAAATAAGGCGCTAAAGACCAATTGAGCGCCAAGAAATAGCTGGTAAATAAATTTCCAAACATACTTTTGGCTGGTAAATAAATTTCTATTACCAGTATAAAATGTCAGTTGGTCATCTGTAATTTTTATAGATCAATTGTAATTCGGTCAGTAATATATAATTAATTTAAATAAAATTATAAAAAAAAATATGTACCGACGATATATATTCCAACCTATTATTTAGGTCGGTAGTTACCGACAGATGTAAACAAAATCTATTTTCAAGTTTTATACTAATCAATAAATTTCTTATATAGTCCATGCCAATACACATCCATAAGCATAAATACACACTTCAATAAGTTTAATCTTGCAAAATGGATCAATCCTAGCCTTAGACATACATGGTTCAAATTTTGGGAATAAGGAAACAAATAATGAAATTTAAAATTGAAAATGAGAAGAGGGGAGTAGAGCGTTACTTATTTGATATAGCTGAAAGAACTCCATTTTCTTTTGTTCCTCAATTGGCATGAGAAAATCACAAGAATGGCGTGGAAGAGGAGAAGCAAAATCGTGTGTGTATTTTTTAGGAAAGAGAAAGATGAATAGTAGTGTTTATATAGCCAATAGGTTGATTTTTTATAATAAATTAAATATTATTAATTTGTCACATGCCAAAAAAATATAGACAATTCCCGAAGTTACTATTTATCAAGTAAAAAAATATATTTTTGACCATGTCACTAGAAAAATTATGTTCTTTAGCGTCGAAAATAATCGATGCCAAAAGTCACCCGTTCAACGCAAACGAAAATTATTATCGAATAAATTAGACGCCAAAATTGGATATCAAAATATGGACAAGAACGATACTTAGCGTCGAAATAAAGATATTCGACGCTAAAGAATGTTAGTTTGCGTCAATTTATTTCGACGCGAAATAAAAGTTTCCGACGCTATAGTTAATTTAATGCAACGAAATAATTCAACGCTAAAGATAGACTTTTAGCGTCGAAACTAAACAACGCTAAAGTAAATTAAAAAAATAATATTTGTATACTTACAGCGGCGATTTTTAAAATTTTAGTGTCGAAATATTCGACGCCAAAACTACATTTAGCGTTGAATTATTCGTCGAAAATAGTTTAAAAATGTTTTTTTAAAAAAATATTAATTTACATAATTTTACTCTAAAATAATTAATTAATAATTTAAAAAAATTTATTATTTGAAAAAAATTCCTGATTAATAACACAAATAGAAAATATTATAATAATTATTTTATTATTATAATGAAAATTTATTTTAAAAAATACATATTATCTTAAAACTATCTGTTCATAATGTTTATACAAATGGATATAAAATTTATTGCTACTGTGATGTGGGGCGCTCGAGCCCAATGCACCCTGATCGAGTGAGGCCTCCAACATCTCCCAGAAAGCCCGTATCTGCTGGGCGAACTGCTCCAACTTCTTCTCGTGGTCCACCTTGACCTGTTGTAGCTCCCCCTTAGTCTTCTTCAGCTTGTCTTGGGTGGTGGCTAGTTGGTCTCGAAGACCCGAGTCATTGTCCGAATAAACAGTAGTGCGTGCAAATGACGTCGGCATCTTACGAGTACCAAAGCCGACGTTGTAAGATTTCTGATTTTTGAAAGCCAATTGCGGCAACTGCTTATCTGGTATCAGGTCGGACCCTGTCTCATGAGTTTGCTGTTGGAGCTCCATCATTTCGTTCTGTTTAAAAAAATAAGTTAATGTTAGAATTTGGAAAAAAAAATTAACATATATAATAATAATTATTTTATATTAAGAACTTAAACTTACACAGCAGCGTTCGGCTTTTTCATTTATCCATTTGTTCTTCTCATTGTAATGTGTCACTCGGAAAAAATCTGGAAATGATTGCACCTCACCTGCGCTACTCTGCTAAAAATAGAAAATACATTTAGTATTATTCCACATTAGTAAAAATAATGATTGTTAAATTTCTCGTAAGGATATATTTACCTCAGAAAGTTCAGCACGATGTTGGATAAATGGCTTCGAACCTCCTTGGTGGTTAAAACACAAGTGACTTCAATTTTCCGCATTTGCGTGACATTTATCCTGCATTTAACAACACTGTACGAACCAAAAACAAAGATAATTATAAAGTTCTGTTTATTCTAAAATTTACCTCGTGTTTCTTGCTATACCAAAGCTTACAGAAGAATGTCTAGTCTTGCTCCTCTATAAATCAGGCTTATGTTGTGGAGCATCCGAAGGTCCATGTTCGTCGAATATTGGTTTCAGGACTTTTGTCCTATAATCCTAAACTTTTCCCCATGTGGTAGTCAATATACTGTTGGACATTAACTTTGGTCGGGTTGAAGTGGAATCACTCCTACAGGAAAGGCAACTGACTAAAAATGAGTATAAAACAAAAATTTTAACTAACAAACAATATCGAAAACTTAATACCGTAAGGAAACTCATAAGTAGCGAAGAGAAGAGCTGGTTGATTTTCATCTCCCACGGTATCTTTCTCCAAGAAATGTAGTTTTGTGGAGCATCAAACCGAGCTGTAGCACCTATGGCTGTAGTAAACGCTGAATTATGTTATCCGACTTGTCTTTGTCTATCATCTGATATCTCAATCAGAATACAGCTGTAAGCCTTAATGTGCTTAACCAACCTCAGGCCGCTGGTGCGTCCTTGACCCTTTGCTATACTCGAGTCACCTGTGCTAGCTGAGCCTCCAGCAGAGGCATCTGTCCTTGCTGATGTAGATGGAGTTGCATTAGCCTATATGCGATTGCCCGGTGTCATCTGTAAAATAACAATGTTGTAATTAGAAGTGACAAAAACAACATGCTTTATTTTTCATTCATCATATGCTCAATCTACACTTCATATTCATTACATGCAATAATATACATTTAAGATTGCCCTAGGATCCGATGTAACAGTATTTCTAATAAGATTTCATTAACAACTCTACACAATCTGCACACAATAAGTCATCAATATTTCTAACAAAAACTATTCTTATTCGGCCACACACACATACACATTCTTGTCATGACTTCATTATTCACCAATCCATTTTTCACCATTTCAATAAGTCATCAATAATTTTTGGAAAACTTCCCGAATTCGAGACTATTTTAGCCATATCTTTTATTTGGGATGAGAAACTTCCCGAATTCGGACCAAATATTAATAATTGTACAACTTGCTGCTGAAATTGATCAGTCACATGATCTGGGCAGAATAGAAGCAAACTATGATAGATTAATTCTTGTTTAATCCAACAAGAATCAATGCTTAGGGTTTAATCCAATACTTACGACAAAAACTCACGTAAAATTTCAGACTTTAAATCTAAATTTTAGCCACAGATTCCAACATATTTTAACAACATTTTATAGCATCTCCAATCGAACCCAATCAACCAAACACAACAACAAAGCAAATTTAGCCATTGGACCAGCAAAATCTGCTGTATATTAATGCCTAGGGTTTAGCTCATTTTACTCAATAAACAAGGACCATTGTCACATACTCAAGGACGATCATGTTAATTATTGATAGCGTTTGGCTCATTTTACTCGATGAACAAGGACTATTATCACTTAATCAAGGACGATCATGTTAATTATTGATAGCGTTTAGCTCATTTTACTCGATTATTGACAATATACAATATATAATTATGAAATAATAGATGTAAGAATACTTGATGATCATCTACTTACAGAAAAATCTACTATAATTACCTAATTAGCTAAATCACACAAACGTTTACCACCTTTCTTCAAAAGTTGGATTTTTAGTCCACAAGGATGTTTCGATCATTTTCTGAAATATGAAAGGAAACCAACAATTTGATGTCTAATGCTAAGGATTAAACAAGAATTAATCTATCATAACATAATTTGTCTTAACCCTATTTCTTTTTGGGGTTTTTCATAAAAATAAAATCCAAAATCATAAAAGGTATTCTAATTCAATTTAAGTACAAAAGATTATTCTTATTAATTTATGTTATTCTCGTTCAATTTAAGAAAACAACAAATACCCAAGACATTTTAAACACAAAAACCTAAGGACCCAAAGTTGTGAAACAAAACCCAAATATAAAACTTGAACCAATATGAGAGTTGAAGATTGAGGGGAAACCTATTACCTTGATTCTTGCGTGTCCCAAATGATGAGAGTTGAAGATTGAAGCCCCTAAAACATCGAAATTTAAACACTTAGAAGCTAGACCACTCCCCAATCCTCCACCACCACACTACAACCTGGAACTTTATTGCTAATACCACCAACAAAAAGGCCATGACACCGACAACTACACCCACCTCAGGCATGAAATCCAAGACCTTATCGACTCCCACAAAATACCCAACCCCGAAAATGAGCAACCCAACACACACTAGAACCCTCTGCCTAACTATCACTCCGTACCACCACCTACCTACATGATTAGCTCCGACTTATCTGAAGACCTTGTCCTTCGAACCTTTGACCGCCAAGCCTTTTGCCTGAGGATATGGGATAGTAGCAGTGAGGATGAAACAGAGCAGGGAAAGAATTTCTGGGAGGACTTCTCAGGCAGTGATGAGGAGGAAGTGAAAAGTGTTGGCAGAAGGCAGAGAAATAGCAGAGAATGGGGATAATGCTGAAGGAGATATAGTGCTGCGAGCACATCTAATCATTGGGAGCTGTTGTGTGCATCACAGGAGCACAGACGTGCCATGGTTGAGGCCTTGAGCAAGATAAGAGTGTCGGAGGATGCCAACCCTACGATGTTCGTAGGATCAGTGCAGAAAAAAGCTTCACATGTGATAACCTTTTCTGAGGAAGAACTCCCAGCGGAGGGAAGGAATCATAACATGCCATTATTTATCAGAGCTGAAGTGAGGGGTAAGAAGACGTCTTGTGTAATGGTGGATGATAGCTCATCTATCAATGTGTGCCCATTGAAAATTTTGGCGAGGTTGGGAATAAAGACGACAGATCTAAGTCCCTTCAATATGACTATCAAGGCTTATGATGATAGCAAGCGAGAAGTTGAGGGTACTTTTGCTGCGATGGTCAAAGTGGGCCCAATTGAGGATGGGGTTGAGTTCACAGTGCTTGATATCCCGACCACTTTTGATTTGTTGTTGGGAAGGCCATGGTTTCACAAGCTTGGGGGCGTCCCTTCCACTCTGCATCAGGTTATCAAGTTTCCATACGGGGGAGAGATTGTCACCATCAAAGCTGTGTTAGATAATGTTGTGGCCATTTTGGAAATACAACCTTTCACATGGTTCCAAGTGTCGACAACATTTGAGGAGTGGATAGAACCTAAGGTGGCTAGGATCATGGAGAAAATGAAGTTCGAGCCAGGCACAAGCTCAGGTGTTAGAGGAGCAATGCCTGACTTCAAAGGGAAGACCACTAGGAGGGGTTTGTGATATAAGTTTCATGAGGATAAGCCGAAGGCTAAGAAGAAAGGATTGAAACTGATGGAATGCTTTGTGAAAGCCACAGGGTATCAAGGAGAGCCCGAACCAGTGGAAGTTAAAGAGGTCATGGTATCGGGGTTTGAGATCTTCCAAGATGTGCTTGGTGAGAAACTGTTGACAGTAGTAGTGGCAAAAGGGGAAGAAGATTAGTGGGAAGAAGAGCTAATGAAGCTAGAGAGCCTGACCCTCGAGGAGAATAAGGAGACTGAGAAAAACCCGACTGCGGAGGATGAAGTCAGTAGATGACGAAGACATTAATCTTCCTGATTTATTAGAGTATATTCCCGCATTTGCTAGTAATAAAGACAATCATTTTGCTTACTTGTCTGAGTCTCTTCCTTTTCAACTTGCATGACTTGAGTATATTTGACATCAACTCAACCAAAATGAACGCGTTTAACCTTGGTACGCCTGAGAGCCCCAAGGAGATTCTAATTGCAAGTGAGGTTACCTCTGATGAGCGGAAGAAATTAGAAGAGATATTGTCAAATATGCTAAAGTATTTGCTTGGTCCTACGAGGACATGCTTGGAGTAGACAGAAGCATCGCCCAGCATGTGATACCGACTTATCCAAACATGAGGCCGGTAAAACAAAAGCTCTGAAGAATGAGACCTGAGTCGGCCGAGAAGGTTAGAGAGGAAGTCAAGAAGCAAATAGATGTGAGATTTCTAGAAGTGGTTAAGTACCCCGAGTGGTTGGAAAATATTGTGCCGGTGCCAAAGAAGGATGGGAAGGTCAGAATATGTGTAGATTACCAAGACCTCAACAAAGCTTGCCCGAAGGATGACTTTCCTTTACCACATATAGACGTGCTGGTTGATAGTCCGTCATTATCTACCATGTATTCATTCACAGATGGGTTCTCCAGATATAATCAAGTTCTTATGGCTGAAGAAAATAAATATAAGACTGCATTTGTCACCGAGTGGGGTATGCATTGTTACAAAGTGATGCCGTTTGGGCTTAAGAATATATGAGCCACGTACCAGCGGATGGCCACTACATTATTCTATGACTTGATGCATAAGGAGATTGAGGTATATGTGGATGACATGATGGTGAAATCAGAGACAAGAAGTGGACATATAGAAGTAGTGGAGAAATTCCTTGAACGAGTCGATAAGTATAACATACGGTTAAATCCCAAGAAGTATGTGTTCGGAGTAACGTCAGGAAAGTTACTATAACACATGGTCGGAATGAGAGGAATAGAAGTAGACCCTGAGAAGATCAAAGCGATCACTGAGATGCCAGCGCCGAAGACAGAGAAGGAAGTTAAAGCATTCATTGGGAAAATTCAGTACATCAGTCGGTTTATCACTAAGTTGACGTCAGTATGTGAACTTATCTTTAAATTACTGAGGAAAGACCAGCCAGTGAAATGGAATAAGCCATGCCAAGAAGCTTTTGATAAGATCAGAGAATAATTGGTGAAACCTCCTGTCTTGAAACCTCCGAGACCAGGAAAACCCTTCGTACTGTATTGGCTATAGAACCAGAAGCGCTGGGGGCGATGATGGTACAAGTAGATGAGACGGGTTAGAACATGCAGTCTACTACCTCAGTAAGAAGATGCTTCCGTATGAAGCCCGCTATCAAGAAGTAGAGAAGATCTGTTTGGCAGTAGTGTGGGCATCCAAAAAACTGCATCATTACTTCCAATCGTACAAGATCCAGGTGGTGGTAAAGGAGAATCCCCTGAAGTATCTGCATTCGGTGCTTTCGCCAGTAGGGAAGCTAGGTAGATGGTTGGTGTTACTGACGGAGTTTGATATTGAGTACCTCACTTCTAAAGTAATCAAAGGGCGAGCCATAGCAGAGTTCCTAACATTATAACCGATAGAGGGAGATCAGTATAAGTTTGATTTCCCAGACGAGGAGATCTAGGCAATAACAGTCCAAGGATGGAAGATGTATTTTGACGGAGTGGTGAACTGCAAAGGAGCTGCAATCGGAATGTGATAGTAACCCCGAAGGAGAGACCCTACCTATGGCCAAGAGATTAATGTTCGGTGTAACCAACAACATGGCTGAGTGTGAAGCATGGGCCTTCGGACTGACGGCATTGATAACCTTGAAAGCTAATAACGTGGAGGTCTATGGAGACTCAATGTGGTAGTCTGATAGATGCAAGGAGAGTGTTAATTGAAGGAAGAATGGTTGAAACCTTACTTGTTCCACCTCAGAATCTGGCACAGGCCCTCCCCGATTGTAAATTCCAGCACTTGTCGCGGGAAGAGAATCAGATGGCAGACGCATTAGCCACACTGACCGCAACTTGGGAAAATCCAGAGAAGTTGGTGATGAAACCTCTGTTGTTGACAACGGCAAGCAAACCAGTTTATGAGATAGAAAAAATCTTGAAAGTAGAGGTCAACGATGGGAAACCTTGGTATTACGACATTCGGAGATATCTGGAACGGGGGGAATTCCCAGAAGGAGCAAGTAGAAAAGACAGGATAGCCATTCTGAAGTTGGCTTCCCTGTATGTGAGTTTGAATGGAGAACTATACAAAAGACAAGCGAACGACATCCAGCTGAAGTGTTTAAAAAAAGAAGAGGCTCAGAAGGTAATGGAAGAAGTACATGCCGGAGTATGTAGACCGCACATGAATGGGTTGAACTTGTCCCCGTAAGATAGTGATACAAGGCTTCTACTGGTCTACCATGGAAGCTGACTGCGCGAAGTTGGTAAAACACCGTCATGATTATCAAGCACACGATAATTTGAATCATTTACCACATACAGAGTTGCATGGGTTGTCAGAGCCGTGGCCCTTCTCATCATGGGAAATTGATATGATCAGAGAAATTCGACCGCACGCATCAAATGGACATCGCTTCATAGTAGTGGCAGTAGACTACTTTTCAAAGTGGGTGGAAGCCGAGTCATTTCGCAACGTCACAGCAAAGCAGATGGCAAAGTTCATAGCTCGAAAAAATCATTATCGATATAAGATGCCGCATCATATAGTAACAGACAACAGAGTCCAGTTTCAAGGAGAAATAAATGTAATGTTGTAGAGGTACAGGATAGGATATCACAAGTCATCACCTTACAGACTGCAGGCAAATGGGGCTGTCGAGATAGCCAATAAAACGATAAAAAAAATACTAGCTAAGATGACAAAGGACTACAAAGATTGGGCCGACAAACTTCCGTACGCCCTGTGGGGGTACACAACTTCAGTGAGAATAGCAACGAGAGCCACGCCTTACTCTTTACTCTACGGAATGGAAGCAGTACTGCAGGTGGAAGTCGAGATACAATCTATGCGGGTATTAGCCGAAGTATAGTTGCCTGAACGGGAATGGGCCTTGCAGAGAATGAAGTCCTTACATCACATGCAGATATATCAGAAGAGGTTGGCTCAAGCATTCAATAAGAAGGTGCGTCCTACTAAGATCAGAAAGGGTGATATGGTGCTTAAGCAGTCTAAGCCATCGACGAAAGACCCGAGAGGAAAGTTCAGACCCAACTGGGAAGGAACTTACATAGTCCAGAAAGTAATGGGAAATGGGGCAGTGAGACTGTCAGACTTGGAAGGGAACGAGTTCACCGAGCCGATCAACATAGATAAATTGAAGCAGTATTTTACCTAAGGAAGAAAATATCGAACAGTCATCGGGGGGACTAGCGGAAGAATAACCCAACAGAATAGGAAATTCATTTATGCATGCACACATACACGTAACACTTGCATTCTTTTATGTTTTTTATGTTCTTTATTTACAGGTTTCAAAAAGAAGGAGAAAACGGTAAATGCAAGCCAACCAGAATCAGTTTTCGGGAATGGATCCCAGGGTTGAGGCCCATATTAGTATCAGTCGGGAATGAATCCCAGGGGGCAAAGCCCATATCAGTATCAGTTTCGGGAAAGAATCCTAGGGGGCGAAGCCCACATTATCAACGGTTGAAAAGAAGAATTCCAGTGGAGTGAGTGCAAAAAAAAAAAAAATAAAAAAAGAGAGAGAGAGTGAAAGAGAAGTCCTTGATGGATAGGCATATGTCCGATGATGACATTGTTTGCTGTAGGGTGAAACCTTAGAAACGATAAAGTGCGAGAAGTACTCTCATCCGGTATTCTGAGTGTTTGATCTCGGCTAGACTCGCGACCACTTGATTACAGGATCTTAGCATTAGAAGCCTGAGTAGTCGGGGAGATGACTAGTTGAAGAGATGGCGGATCTGTGAATGACCGTTTACCTAGTTGTCCATCCTAGTTTACTTATGTTACGATAAATGATATAGTTGGAAATGAAGAAAAAGTCTATGAAAAGAAAAGAAAGAAAAAAAAATAGACCACCTATAACTGATAAGCGTGAAGATACCTATGGGTGAGTATTAGGACCACCGTGAGGAGAAATGCTACTTAAAGTGTAGGTGTGTCGAAAAAAGAGAAAGAAAAAAAAGAGAAAAAGAAAAAAGAAAAAAGAAAAAGAAAAAGAAAAAGAAAAAGAAAAAAGAAAAAAGAAGTTCAAAATAAAAAGAAAGAAAAGAAAGAGACGAAAGGAAAGTAGAAGAAAACCATATCATATTGAGTACAAGGAAGTAATCACAGAGTATGATCAAGACATCTCGGTTGGTTAGACCCACTGATCCAATTCTCCGAGATAAAATCATCGAGTTCGCTTACTTAAGGATTAAGTCGTGAAAGAGCCTTGGCACACACACTTGGAGTCTAGCTCAGATCACTTATTCAGACGATCGGATTTGAGTTGTATCGAGTACTTTGAGGGTTCTTTAGTTTCGACACGAAGCATGATTTTAGGATAAAAATATATTTAGCTATCGGGATTATCTCGTGAGAGGCAGTATAGAATATTGGCATGCAACATCACATCAAGAGATCTACCTTGACATAAAAAAAGTAGTAAAGAACAGAAAGACGAACCGAGACTGAAGGCGACTAGTCTACCCTTTCTCATACAGCACGGTTCGGGAATGAACCATCACATCAGCAGTGCCTCGGGGATGAGGTTCAGTATGCTAGGAATGACATTTCGAGGATGGAGCATGGGTCGAGGCCCACATCAGTATCAGTTTGGGGGCGAAGCCCACATCAGTATCAGTTTGGGAGCGAGGCCCACATCAGTATCAGCATGGGGGCGAGGCCCATTTCAGTATCAGCATGGGGGCGAGGCCCACATCAGTATCAGCATGGGGGCGAGGCCCACATTAGTATCAGTTTGGGGGCGAGGCCCATATCAGTATCAGTTTGGGGGCGAGGCCCACTTCAGTTTCAATTTGGGGGTGAGGCTCACATCAGTATCAATTTTTGGGGATGAGTCATAGGGTCGAGGCCCACATCAGCAGTTTCGGAATGCTTCCCAAGGTCGAGGCCCACTACATTATCAGTTTTTTGGGATGCATCCCAGGGTCGAGGTCCACATTGTCAGTGGTATTGGGATGTATCCCAAGGTCGAGGCCCACGTTGTCAGTTGCAGTTCCGAGATATGTCCCGGGGTCGAGGCCACTGCATCATTAGTTGTAGTTCCGGGATGCGTTCTAGGGTTGATGCCCACTACATCATCAGTTTATTTTTGGGACGTGTCCTAGGGTCGAGGCCATATTATCAGCGGTATTGGGATGCGTCCCAAGGTTGAGGCCCCCATTATCGGTTGCAGTTCCAGGATACGTCTCAGGGTCGAGGCCCACTGCATCATAAGTTGTAGTTCCGGGATGCGTCCCAGTGTTGAGGCCACTACATCATCAGCTTTGGGATGCGTCCCAGGGTCGAGGCCCACATTTTCAGCGGTATTGGGATGCGTCCATGGGTCGAGGCCCCCGTTATCGGTTGCAGTTCTGGAATGCATCCCAGGGTCGAGGCCCACTACATCATCAGTTTTGGGATGCATCCCAAGGTCGAGGACCCCATATTTGTTGCAGTTCCGGGATGCGTCCCAGGGTCGAGGCCCACTGCATCATCAGTACAGTTCAGGAATAAAGCCCATACTCGATTCTTCGGGAACAAAACCCCAGGTCGAGGCACCTCGCCACCATATCGGTATATTTCAGGAACAAAGCCCACACTCGGTGGTTTGGGAACGAAGCCTAGAGGTCGAGGCGCCTCACCACCATATCAATTCGGTTCGAAGCAACAGGCAAGTAAGGTGGAAGTTAGCGAACCAGAAATTCAATCATCATCAGTTTTGGGATGCGTCTTAGGGTCGAGGCCCACTGCATCATCAACTCAGTTCGAAGTAGTAAGCAACTCAGATGGTAGTTGGCGAGCCAGGTAAGTAAAAATGCATTACATAACTTTGATAGGATTGTCACTGTTACACACTGTAAAAGTCCCATCAAAGTGGGGGCGAATGTGGGCATTGTATTTTTGCATGTAAGTCCTGATGATGAGTCTCGTATGGATGTACCCATCTTTAAGTTTTGGAAGTCGCGGGAAACGGTCGTCGAAATGGAAAAGTCAGAAATCCATATCTTGTTCGACTAAATTCGTTTGCTTAGTTGTGGGTTCGATCGTTGGACCTCTGTTTTAAAATACACCCTTGGTGCAAACCTCCACAAGCCACACACCAAGCCTATACACCACTAAGCCACACACAAAGCCCATCAAAAGACTACATTCACGCCCAAGCCTTCCAAATTAACCAATTCACGTATTAAACAGATGTTAAAATCAAACCAAGTCACATTCCTAAATTAAAAGATTCAAATTAATCACCTTCCTAATCAAATTAAATCACATTCCTAAACTAAATAAAATAAAATAAAATCAAATCAAATCAAATTACCTTTCGAATTAAAGAGATAATTTCCTTATGACACACAAATTAAATATTCCCCCATAATTACACAATCTCGGTTTTCCTACCCCGTATAAGGTAAACCCCAACCATTGCCTATAGAAAGAAGAATAAAACCAAACCTTTGAGGACCTAGTCTAGCATTCACGCCCAAGCTCTCAAAAGAATTCCCCTCATTACCGTGAATAAGCACTCAAGCAAAACCCTCCATTTCCGCACAACCAACAACAAAAACAGCCCCCTGAAACCCCTCCATTCACGCAAATCACCCCCGCAAATAGCCCCCCTTATTCACGCACATCACCCTCCCAAGCTGTCCAGTTTTCACCGCACGTCACCCCCGTAAACTGCCCAGTTCTTGCCCGCAAATAGCCCCTATTATACTGTAGAAACTGCCCAGTTTTTGCCCCTAGTCATCCCATATTTTACCCCACAAACAGTCCCTCTTAAACCTCACAAACTGCACCTTTAAACCCATGAATATTGCACTGTTTTGACCACCGAAACACCCAAAAAAACGCACTATTTTGACCACCAAAACTGTACTATTTTGACTACCGAGACAGCCTAAACTACCACCCATATTACCACCAAAATTCTACCCATAAAAACACCAAAAACTATCCACCGAAACTGCACCCTTTTTTACTGAAAATTATGCCCACACACACAGCCCAAATACCACAGAAACATTAAGAAAACGGCAGCAAAAAACAGTGAAGTAACGAAGGAAAACAGCGAACCAGTAAATCAGAAAAGCTGCGGAGCATCAACCCTTCCGACAACCGCGTAGCGCACTTCCAATAGGCAACTTAAGAGGTTAGACTTAAAGACACCCTTTTATTTATTCCCTTTTTTTTTGTTATTTATTATTATTTATTTGCATGTGTATTATTGATTCATGTATGTTGTGGCCATGGGATGAATGATTTTGTGCTATCTCTCATGGTATATCGGATGGAAACCCAGACGTAAATTCCGTAGCTGAATTCGAATGGACGGTAGTGCGGTCTGCACTCGGGATACAATTCCACGTACCACTTGAGAGACACACGTATTTCGTTTCATCCAACCTTCTGTTTATGCATGATTTAGTTATTTAGTATGTTATTAGTTTATGCATGATTTAATCTTATAGTATATTATTTTCAAGCATGATTTATTTATTTATTTATTTCACATTAGGAACTTATTATGTCTCTTCTACATTTATGTTGTTATTTATTTATATTGTCATGTTTATTGATTTAATGCGTTCATGTGATTGCGTGCTTGCCGTTATGACTTACTTTTATGCATGCGAACTTAGGTATAGGTATTACTTTCATGTATATGAACTTAGACGTAGGTTGTTCTTGCTTATGTAGGTTGCGTAGACTCGGTTAGATTATTGCACAAATCCTTTCATTATAGGTGGCATAAGTAAGGGACTATTCCGAACCCAACGGTTTGAGGTATTCTCTTGCGAGGGGTGATTGCAACCTTAAATCTTTTTCCCAGTTCACATTGGATGGCGACTCCATTATTATCCTATTTAGTCTCCCGTAGGGTATTCCGTACTCCCGACTAGGCCGCGAGCCTAGAACAGCATCGCCGATTTCTGTGTCCTACATTAGGCAATTCGTTTCCAACCGGTAACATTTGCCCTATTAACTATAGCATCATATCAATACTTTTGTTGTTCATTTTTTTGATCACTTTAATGTGTAATAATTTCACAATGATATTCAAGATCGACATTCTAGCACCTTCAAATGAAATTTTTTTGCCTCATCAAGTAGTTCAATAAATAAATTTTGATCATTTCCACTCAACACTGGTATGTCATCACTAACATTTTGACCAAGTTATGGACCTTGTAAGTCATGCAAAGCATCAGTTATCTCATCGTTTGTAGGTTGATTGTAACTACTGCTTCCTTCACCGGAATCAATAAACCATGATTGAGAATTATACTGTTCACCGTGATAAATCCACGTAAGGTAAGTTTGTGATATTCCTAGCATGTATAAATGATTATGAACTCCATTCAATTGTTTCCTTTTCCAATTCAAATAATTTGTACATGGACACCGAACATGACCTTCTGCATCAATATGTTGCTTTACCGATTCCATGAACTCATACACACCATTACGGTATTCAACATTCAATCTATCCACGGAGCTCATCCAATTTCTATCCATTTCAGCTAAATACCTAAATATAAAAATATAATTATTAAACATCATATTACACTCATCAATATCACCAATTCATTAATTATTTATTTTAGCATATACATATATATTTAGTTGATTAATTAGTTAGTTTACAGAAAATATATTTAGTTAATTAACTTATCTACATATAAGAATCATAAACCACTAACACAAAGTATATAATAAACATAATCATAAAAAATGAAAACCATAATTTTTTACAAAGATTAAACTAAATACTTAAGTGAGATATATAATTATTCTTTGCAAATACAAGAATAATTATAAAGATATATGAAAGAAGATTTACCTATGGAAAATTAATTACAATTTTATTTCAAATTTGTAGGAGAGTTTTGCAGATGAAAGAGTCTCATATTACAGAGGATGAGATTGAAGAGGATAAGAGAAAAAGCAGAGGGGGAGAAGGGTTGGTGGCATTCTGTATTTTAATCTATTTTTAAAGTCAAATCCCTCATTTCGACGTTAAATGTCCGATTTTTAGTGTCGAAATTAAATTTGGACGCTAAAGTTTAACGGATTATCGGTGGTATCGTCATAAACCTTTAGCGACGCAACCTATTCGACGCTAAATATCTATTTTTCAACATCGAAAAGGTTTTTAGATGCTAAAGTATAAAATTTAGCATCGCAATTTATATCGACGCCAAATATTATGGGAATAGTTGAAAAAATATAGCGTCGAAAATTGTTTGATGCTAAAAGTGTAACTTTTAGTGTCGAAAATCGTTTTCGATGCTAAAAGTAGACAATTTTGCATCGAATAGGATGCTCGTCATAAAAATCTTGAAATTTAGCGTCGAATATTTATTTCGATGCTAAAAGTGATTATTAGCGTCGCAATTAAATTCGACGCTAAAGCTTTGGACATTAAAAGTTCATTTTTTTGTAGTGTATTCTGGTCACAATTTGAAAAAATATTAAACATGAAAGTTATATATCATCGTATGAACTTTCTAGTGATATAAAGATCATCAAAAAAGACATTAGTAACTCAAGTTATGGCCCAAATACTAAAAGTTGTCTGTAACGCAGTAAAATCTAACTGTAGGCACTGCATTTTTGTATAGGTCCCGATGATGAGCCTCGTATGGAGGTACTACCCTTTAAGTTACGAAAGTCGCGGGAAACAGACGTCGGAAGGGAAAATTCAAAAATCAATACCTTGCCAGATTTCATTCGTTTGCTTAGCCTCGAGTTCGCCTGATTAATCTATGTTTTAAAATATTAAGCCTCGGCCCAAAACCCCCGCACACATCAAAAATCCATTTCGCCCAAGCCCAATCAAAAAATAATTAAAACATTTAAAACACATGTCATGAAATAAATTAAATCTAATCAAATCCAAATAAAGCACCTTCCTAATTTAAATAAATCACTGCCTAAATTAAATAAATCAAATAAATCCCTCTTCTAAACTAAATAAATCACCTTCCTAATTTAAATAAATTCCTTTCCTAAACTAATTAAATCTTCCTCATCATTGCACAATCTTATTTCCCTACTCGTACAAGGAAATCCTCTAACCCACTCTTATAAAAAGACACACAAACCAAGCCTTTGGGGGAGAGAGACCGTTCACGAAAAAAAATCAACAAAAAACACATCCTCACTCATTCGACTCCCTCCCTCTCTGAAAACAAACCACCAATAAACCCTAACACTCTCATGGATGGCCCGTTCTTCCCTCCCACAACAGCAAGAAAACAACCCTAAAGCACTACATTCACGCAAATAGCAAAAGGTTCACTTCACATTCTCTCTCATTCAACAACCCTCACGCATACTAGTCATAAACAAACCTAAGAGCCACTCACGGCACCATTTGAACCATAACACCCCACTGATGCAAACCTCTCTCCCTCAAAAAAGAAAAAATCACGCATGTAGCCCCTTTTCAGCACACAAAATTAGCCAAACCATAAACTAATCTTCACGCTCTCTCTCATCACTCTCTGACCTCTCTCCCTAGTCTTCTCCCTTCTTTCATTGCTCTCTCTCTAGGGATAAAAGCAAAACCCTAGAAGACCACACGACCTCCATCTTGAATAAAAATAAACCCTAATAACTCTATCGGCCCCTCTTTTTCCTCTACTCACTTACACGGCCTTCTCTCTCTTTAACACACACAAGACACTGGCCCTCCACCTACTCATCAACTAAATAGGGCCACTGCATCAATAAAGAAGCTCGCTCGATCCTTCTCTCTCCACGCCCTCCACTGACACACATGCATGAGACAGTAAAGCCGTGACCTTCTACACAATCTGCCCTCCACCAAACAAACGATAACCCTAAGCGCTAAAACCTGCCCATTTACCTCATGGCCAACTCACAAATCTAGTGTTCTCTCTCCAGCGCAATAAACAAAAGCCAAAACTTGCCCCTCAACCAGACCTCATACCCCACACAGCCCTTCCCTAAAACAGTCTTCAGCGACCATCATCACACCTTCTCCCTTAACTTAAAGGCACCAAGTAGTGAATAACAAGAATAAAAAATAGCCCTCCATCTCCACAGATAACAAAAAAACACAAAGCCAACCAGCCCTTAATGACATATAGAACCTCTACCAACTTCAACACACACAACTCTCCACGTAAAGCACGCACAAAGCAGCCATATAATTAACACATGCAGCCAATGTAAATCGATAAAAACACACGCGCACACACGTCTCTTCTTCACTGCCGAAACACTCATAAAATTAACCTAAAGTGCAGCCCTAATCCATGTAAACCATCCCCCAAATAGTCCAAAAACACCCTAAAATCGAGACCAAAAACAGCGCAAAATCACCCCTGAAAATAGTCCAGAAAATAACCCAGAAATAGTGCAAAAAAAACCACATAAAACAGCCCCAAAAAATAGAGAAAACAACAAGCAGAAATAACGAGTGAAAACAGTGAATGGAAACAGCAAGTGAAAATAGAGAAGACAGCGAGTCAAAACAGCGAACCAGTGAAAATAGTGGAAACGTTAACCCTTCCGGTGATGTTCCAACGCACTCCCGAGAAGCAACTTAAAAGGTAAGACCTAAGGGCACTGTGGACAACACAGGACCTGGGCGACGCCGTTCCTAGGCTTGCGGCCTAGTTGGGAAGGATTAAAATAACATGGAGTCGCCACCCGGTGTGAACCGGGACAAAGATTTAAGGCCGCACTCACCCCTCGCAAGGGAAGACCTCAAACCGTTGGGTTCGGAATGGTCCCTTACTTATGTCACTTGTAATGAAAGGATTTATGTAATAATTTAATTAAGCCTCAGTAACACTTATTTCCAAAAGTATCATGCTTCTAAATTCTCATGTGCAAAAATAAAACTTATGTACGCATTTCACATATATTTCATACCGCAAGGAACAATACTCAAATGTTATCATGACATAAGCATATGAATTGTAATACATTAACATATTTGCATAAGAAAGATCAACCAAGAGGAAATTAGGCATGAACATAATAAGACAGACTCAGTTCAGTGTGTGTATGTTCGTGTAGCGTTCGTAAACGCGTTCGAACGGAAATGAAACAGAATGCTCACGTTCGAGTAGCGTTCGTAAACGCATTCGAACGAAAATGAAACAGAATGCTCGCGTTCGTATGGCGTTAGTGAACGCGTTCGAACGGAAATGAAACAGAATGCTCGCGTTCGAGTAGCGTTCGTAAACGCGTTCGAACGGAAATGAAACAGAATGCTCGCGTTCGTATGGCGTTAGTGAACGCGTTCGAACGGAAATGAAACAGAATGCTCGCATTCGTATGGCGTTAGTGAACGCGTTCGAACGGAAATGAGACCTGATGCATGATAAGGCAAAAATACATACGCGTTCGAGTTGCGTTCGTAAACGCGTTCGAACGGGAATAGAACTGATGCATGAAAATGGTATGCAATACATAAACAACAAAATAAAGGGGCACGGCGAAGTACTGCCATAAAGGTGGCCTTTTGGGGGCTCTTGATCTCTCAAAGAGAGGACCTTTAGACCAACATACTAAGCCCATGCGCGTCACATCACATCATGCATACAAACAAAACGACAATCATATTATTCTAAGTATGTCCGATTGAACGTTACTTGCATCCAACCGAACACACATCAACCGGCGCGGCAAAGCATCGTGGTAAAGGGCTTTAGCCCCTCCCCATAGGGGATCTCACATCGCACTTACTAAGCCCATGCGCCTGGTTGAATCATGCATAAATAAACAACATATTGAATTCAAATAAAGAAAACTAAATAAACAAAAGCAACACAAAACAAAAGAAAGATGGTGCCGTTTACTCAAGCGGTACGTGGAGTTGTGGCCCGAGTACAGATCATATTACCGTCCATTCGGAATCGGCTATGAAATTTACGTCCGGGTTTCCATCCGATATACCGCGAGAGTTGACACATCTCTCATTCATCCAATACCCACAACATATTACATCTCATAATTCAAGCATATTTATCTACTCAAAGACCACAACATGCATCCATAAACGACTCTCATGCGAATAGAATTCAATAATAATAATAAAATGAATATAAACAAATGAAAAGGTACCCTCAGGTCTAACCTTTTAAATCACCTCTCGAATGTACGGTACACGATCGTCGGAGGGGTGGATGCTCCGCAACTCTCCCGGTTCACTGGTTCACTGTCCTCGTTCGTTGTCTCACTGTTTTGAGTCATCGTTCTCCGTCTTTTGCTATTGTTTCCTTGTGGTTTCGCTACCGTTTCCTCTTTATCTTTTGCTTACTGTTTTTGAGTGTTTTCTTCCTGTAATTTTTATGTGTATTGTGTATGAATTAGGGACTAGCTAGTAGCTAAGGTCTAGGGACTAGGGGACTAGGGGACCAATCTTGAGAAGGTTGGTGAAGGTTCTTTTATAGGCAAAGGGTTGGGCTTGACAAGGAAAGGGATTTGATTTGGTTTTGTTAAGGGAAGTCAAAGGATTTGATTTGGTTGGTTAAGGGAAGTCAAAGATTGAGGGGGGACAAATCTTGGCTAGATAGGGAATGTTGAATATTTGATTGGCTTGGTTTAGGAATACAACATTTTAAGTTTGGGAATAATCTTATTAGATTGGGAATATAATGGTTGATTGATTTTAATTAGGCATGATTATATTTTGATTTAGTGTGTGATTTGTTTTTATTTTAGGCATGATTTTAGTTTAAGTTGGTAATTGTTTATTTTATGTTTGGTATATGTTTTATTTAATCATTTAATTAATTTAATTATTGTATTATTTAGTTAATGTTTTAATTAATATTTATTTATTTAAGTTGGGATGTGTTTTATGGGCTTTGGGGGGGCTAATTGGGCTGGATGTGAGGCTAGCAGCAAAACCAGATTTACCGACACCGTTCGAACGCTTCCTCGAACGCGGCACGAACGCTCTCAATCCGTTTGACGTTCGAACGTAAACACGAACGCAGCACGAATGAAAATAGTGAACCTTGTTTATTCTGAATTTCCCCTTCCGATGTCCGTTTCCCGTGACCTCCGTGACTTAAAAGGTAGTTGTCTCCAAATAAGACTCCTCATCGGGTTTATGTGTAAAAATGCAGTGCCTACAGACACCCTTTGTTATATTTTATTTTATTATCCCGGACACGACATGCTTGGTTGGACATGGAATACGTCCAACCGGGTATGCGAGGTCCTATATTGAAAATGGCTAAATTCTTTGGTCACATATTATTATTCTGTATTATTTCGTATTAGTAGTCTTTTATTATTTCGTATTTAATTTTTGTTTATTTTTTTTATTCTGTATTTGTTTTGTGTTATTTATCTTCCTTGTTATTTCGTATATTGTCTCTTCGGTTATTTATAGTTATATGCATTATCATATTTCATGTATGTCAACATTGGGTTCATGATTGCATTGTGTTAATGCTTGGGTGTTGCCTCTCGTGGTATATCGGATGGAAACCCAGACATAAATTCCGTAGCCGAATTCGAATGGACGGTAGTGCGGTCTGTACTTGGGATACAACTCCACATACCGCTTGAGGAAACGTTCACGCATGTGTTCATGGGATTGTGTGCTCACAGTCGTTTCATTTACTTCTATGTGTGCCTACTTAGATATTAGTTAATCTTGTATGTGTATGTTGCGTAGACTTGGTTAGATTATTGCATAAATCTGTTCATTACAAGTGACATAAGTAAGGGACCATTCTGAACCCAACGGTTAGAGTTCTTCCCTTGCGAGGGGTGAGTGCGGCCTTAAATCCTTTCCCAGTTCACAATGGGTGGCGACTCCATTATTCTCCGATTTAGTCCCCCGCGGGCAACTCCATACTCTCGGCCGGGCCAAGAGCCTGAAACAGCGTCACCGATTTCTGTGTCCCACAGTCTGGCGACTCCACTGGGGATAGAGAGTCAGCCTCAAAATAATGTCTTGTAATATTTGTGATTTGTGCTTTAGTTAACCGTGTCTACAATGGGTTGAAGGGGTTTAATCAGAAGCATTATTAGAGCTAGGTAATGGTTTGATGTCTTCCTTCATTCACTACCTTTCTATGGCTTAAAGGAAAAGCTGTGAAGGCACATAGATAATCATTTACTCGAAACTTACCGTGATGGACTAATTTGGAGGACCTATCGTTTATTCCTATCACCAAGGTGATAAGAGCCTAAGAGGCAAGGGTATTTAAGAGAGTTCGCTCCACCCTCCCTCTGGGGAATCTTCAATAAGAAATCCATTTGATAGTCATTCATGTATCATCACTCGTTTGCACGTACCTTAGCGTATAAAAAAGGGTGAGCTCACTTGGTCGTCCGAACCCTTGAGTCGGGAAACCTAGTCATGGGTAATCCTTAGCCGACGGGAGCCTTTGTCTACACTCCTATACACCCACATATGAACCATATATCTCATAGAAGTTGCCCATTTATACTTTTGATAAACACATGCATATTATATCTCATACATCGCACGTATTTCATGCATCTCATGCATACACACATCATGTTAACCATGTGTCTTAAAAGCCATCATAGATATCTGTTGGGTTAGAGAAGAAAGAAAGATTTTTCAAAAAGAGTTTAGCAAACATTGATATCGGGGAAAAGGAAACCGAGGAACATAAAACTTTACGGCAATGATAGAAAGAACATTGTGGAAAAAAAAAGAAAAAAAAGAGGAAAAAAAGAAAAAAAAAAGCAAAAGAAAAAGAAAAAAGTAAAATTTGTTTGTTCTTAGTCCTTAAAAGTTGGGCATAAGTCCAATGGTGTAATCGTTTGCTTTAGGGTGAAATCTTAGAAATGATAAACTCTTGATGTGCTTTTATCTGATACTTTGAGTGATTGATCTATGTTAAGACTCATAAGCACTTCACTATAGGTTATTAGCGGTGAAAACCTGAGTAGTTGGCAAGGTGACTAGTTGAAGAAATTGTAGATCGGTGAATGACCATTTGCTTAGATGTCTATCTTGATTTGCTTATGTTATGATGTGTGGTATGGTTGAAAATGAATGAAAAGTCTCTAAAGAAAAGAATTGAACCACCTATATCAATATTTACCGCCATTATACTTAATATTTTGTATAGTTTCTAGAGTTTTATGAATACTTTGATGTGTTTTGTATTATTTTATAGATAAATAAGATTTCAGGACTCAATGGAATCAAATCAGGATCAAAACGATGAAAGACAGATGAAAAATGGTAAAATAAGAAATTTACTATTCATACATCGTGGCGTGCAACCTTCTCTGTGTCACGAACGAGCCTCAGTTATACTACCTACCGACACGCGCCATCACTTACGTCATTATGACGTCAGCGTCGCGACACCTAAGCCTTCACGCATCGCAACACCAAGCCAATAATGCAGTCTGCCGACAGCCGCCATTTACTGTAGCGCGCGTCACATCGTGCGCCTGATTTGAAGCGTAAAAATAGAAGCCTAAATCAAAGGATTTTCTTCATACTTTATTCTGGGGAATTTCCTTAGAATAATAAAGAATAATAAACATGAATTGTATTAAACGTTTAAGAGTATTTAGAAATCAACAACATGAACATAAAAACTTAAATAGAAGAGTTCATCCTTAGCTTTGACTAGGAGATTAGCTCTCCATGCAGAAGAGAGATATAGCTTGGATAGATCGGAGAGACGTCATGTCGGCTTGAAATTCTTTGTTATTCTCTCTGAAATTGTGTTTGTGGCTCTTTGCTGTGTGTTTCTCTTCTATTTCTCTCTTTTTTCCTTTGTTTCTCCCCTGCATGTTTTGGACGAGTTTAGGTTTATATAAAGAAGTCTCGGAGGCCTTATTTGCTTAAAAAATGAACTAAATAAAAACCCTGGAAAACACTTCCGTTTAGCGAAGCGTGGCTTTTACGTGTTGGGATGCGTGGTCGGTTTTACGGATAATAATTCATGCGTTTCTGCTCATTTCACGCATTTTTGATGCGTCCGTAAGGTCCCGAAACATGCGTAATTGATCCAATCTTCATGTTCCATTACTTCCTAAATAAAACATCAAATAAAATATAATTAAGATTAAATACATGATAATTAAGCCAAGTTAGTGGTGTTTAAATACACTTTCATGCACTTATTGCAACCCCCAACCAGCTTATTACTAGTCCCTAGCAATTCAAGCTCATAAAGAAAAGAAGAACTAAATTGAATAAATAAATAAAAACTATCTAATCTATATTCGTAGGGATCACGAATGTATTTAGCATATGTAACAAGCCTTTAAACCCCTAGGTGTCCCTAGTGGACGAGTTATAGTCTCATGAGGGTTTACAGCAACGACACCCACAAACGTCATTCAAAACACATGCAAAAATAAGAAAATTAATTAGTCCCAATAGTTATACATATTATTGTCCTCAAAGAATGCCTAGTAATGAAATCAGAGAACCTTCAAAGTACTCTATGCAACTCAAATCCAATTCCTTGAATAAATCATCTAAGCGAGACTCACATAGTGTGTGTGTAAAGGTTCATTCATAGCTCGATTCCTAGGTAAGCCAACTCAATGATTTCGTGTAAAAATTGGGATTCGATGGGTCACCAACCTAAGTATCTTAATTATGCTATGTAATTACCTTTCTATACTCAGCATGGTATGATTTTTTCTTTTCTTGTCTCTTTTTTCTTTTCTTTTCTTTTCTTTTTTTTTGAATTTTCCTCATTTTCATTTTCCTTTTTTTTTTCAACACACTTACCTTTTAAGGTAGCATTTCTCCTCGTGGTGGTCCTAACACTCGTCCATGGGTAGCTTCATGCTAATCGATTATAGGTGGTTTAATTTCTTTATTTAAAGACTTTTTTTTAACCATACCACACATCATAACACTAGGAAATCAGGATACACATCTAAGCAAATGATCATTCATTGACATGTAATTTCTTCAACTAGTCAGTTTGCTAACTACTTAAGTTGTCACTATTAAAAACCCATAATTAAGTGCTTACGAGTCTAACCTAGATCAATTACTCAATGTATTAGATAAAAGTACATTAAAGAACTTATTGTTTCTAAGATTTCACCATAAAACAAAAAATATCATCATTGGACTTATGCTTTACTATCAATGACTAAAACAACAAAATAAATATTTTTTATAACAGATATTTTCACAGGTATTATGATGCGCACCCCACACTTAAAAATTGCATTGTCCCCAATGTAAGATAAATATAAAGAAAAATGATTAAGGAACAACACTACTAGGGATGGATTTGATTAGGTTCCTGCTGGTAAGATTTGGGTTGTGTGACTGTGTAAATTACATTGAACACATACATAAATACTTATGCAAACAATAAACATGCAATTAGCCCATAACAAAATAAAGCTACAGTAAATAAAATAAAATAAAATAAAATAAAATGAATAAATAAATAAATGCAAATACGAGGTTGCCTCTCTGCTAGCGCTAAGTTTAACGTCTTCTGCTAGACATAACCACGTAATGTTGTCATGGTGGCTTCCATGTAGTGAACAGATGAAGGCATGAGAAAGATGTTTTGTCTAGCTATTGTAGTTTATCTATTGATCCCACAGGATCTAGTGGTTTAGATTGTAGGCTGCACATATGTAAAAGTTGGTTCAATCTCTTTTTTAGCTTCACAGTGATCATTTTGAAATGAGCACTAACTCTTCTTTTTCTCCTTTTACAGTTCTTTGAGGTCAATTTCAGTTCGGGGGGGTATAATTCATATTGTAAAGAAGTTGTTTCTGGTAAGACTGTGTCTAACATGTATGTGTATTGACACTCATCAGCACCTTGTGGTTGTTTTTCAACATGAAAAATATTTAGTGTCATATTCCTAAATGATAGCTTCATGAGACCATTCCTGCAATTAATAAGGACATTATCTATAGCAAGAAAAGATCTACCTAAGATTAGTGGAATTTTGACTCAGTGTTAACCACGAATTGAGT
This sequence comes from Zanthoxylum bungeanum, assembly GCA_019454045.1. Lineage (NCBI taxonomy): Eukaryota > Viridiplantae > Streptophyta > Magnoliopsida > Sapindales > Rutaceae > Zanthoxylum > Zanthoxylum bungeanum. The sequence goes on from SKCR01035145.1 coordinate 126,020, forward strand.
ATCTAAGATCAGGAAATCAACGGGGTAATAGAATTTACCGATTTAAACTAAAACATCCTCAACTGCTCCCTGCGGTGCTCTGATAGACCGATAAGCTAATTGTAAAATGATAGATGTAGGTTTAATATCACCAACCCCTAACTGCATATAAATAGAATATAGCATAGATTAACACTAGCACCTAAATCGAATAAAGCTTGACCGAACTCATGTGTGCCAATGTGACAAGTAATGATAGGACACCATGGATCCTTATATTTTGGTAGAGTTCGTTGTTCAATTGCTGCACTTGCCTGCTCTGTCAAGAAAGTAATATTCTTCACATGGTGTTTTCTCTTTATGGTGCATAGATCCTTTAAAACCTTTGCATAAGTGGAACTTGTTTTATAACATGTAAGGGCGGAAGGTTAATCTTTACTTGTTTAAGATGTTCTAGGATCTCTCCATTTGTGTCTGTAGCTCTCACTATGGGCCTAAGTGCCTGAGGAAAAGGTACTCTAACTGGGAAATGCGTCTCTTGATCTGCCCGAGGGGTATTTTAATTACTATCTTTACTAGCTCCTACAGTGTTGGAAGTGTCCTACAAGCCTACTTCCTTACCACACCTAGTGATTATGGCATTAACATCTCTTACATTAGATACCTCATGATCATTTTGTGCCATGTGTTGCCCTTGTGGATTTGGTTGAGCCTGAGATGAGAATTTTCCTTGGTTCTTGCACACTCAGGGCATTCGTCAACTTAGAGAATTGACTCATAATCTTCTTATTGTCTTCAACTACCTGAGCTATTAGTGACTCAAACCTTTGATTGGTTTTACTTTGAGCATCCATAAATGCTTTTTGGGCCTCTACAAATGCTTGTACAATATCCTTCAAGGAATTCCTAGGAACGACAGGTGTATGATACTGAGGGGGCACTGTAACCTTTGGTTTGTGGTGTTTGGGTAGGATGATAAGACTCATGTTTCCAACTAAGATTGGGATGGTTCCGACAATTGGAATTATAGGTATCTGAATAAGGTATGTATTGCTTCTTGTACATCCCTAAAGTATTGCAGTGTTCCTCATATGTGCCCCTCATCTCACCATATATCAGGCACTCTTGGGCTAGATGGTAAGTTTCTTACACACAAAGCATACCCTTTGAGGTTGTAAATGAGCTACTGCATGCATAGTCTAGCTATCCTTAGCTTTTAAGGCTTCTAACTGTCTAGTTAATAACTCAACTTATGCCTTAAGACTATCATCTTCCTTAAAGTGGTGTATGCCTCTGCTATAAGGAGTAGGGTTTGTCCTATCAGTGCTATCAATGACATTAGGTCCCGTCCAAGGGTGAGATTTTTTCAGCTAAGTTATTTAAGTACTCTAACACCTCATTAGGGTCCTCTCGGATGAACTCACCATTGAATATTGTCTCTACGAATTGGCACTCTCTAGGGGTTAATGCTAGAGATATGCCCTATACCCAACTTGTGGATGGGCTATATGTACATGTATTTGTAATATTTTCATTAATTAATAAAAATGAAATCTTTATTATACGTGTCTTACATAACTTATATGAATCATTGAAACACTGTAATAAAGCTCTTGGAGTAAAAAGATGATGGCTTCTACGCCTTATGAGAATCATTACTCTTAAACATTCCTAGTCATAGTTTTATGAATAATCCGGGCGTTCACAAAACGGAGAGACTAGCATGATGATATGATCTGCCCTTAAGTGGGGTAGCCGATCTTATAGGCTACTAGCGGAGATCTATCTGCTTGGTATATCACATGGATGCATGAGTTGCTCATGTCTATCGAACAGACCGTCGGAAGTTTTCATATGAAGTGTTTATCCCATATGTCTGTGAGAACTTTCATGTATCGATTGTATGACTAGTCCTTAGACTTGAGGTCTTTACAATCTTATGTATGGATCAAATAACTTTGACATTCTCCTTCCCCCGTTCAAAAGATCCGTTCACAATCATTTGTTGAAACACATGTAGTTTGTAAAGGTACAATAGAGAATTGCCGCTCTCTCGGATAATATTTTTTAACAAGTGTAATATTCCAGTTCGCTGGTTGATATGTGTGATCAATGCTTGAGACTGTGGCCGCAGCGGAAGAATCATGTGAGATTCTTGGGTTAGCACAATTCATGACACTATCAACATCAAACCTTTGGCTATATGGGTAAATACTTTCCGTACTCTAGGTGAAACGGTGGGGATACAGTAAGGTGAAGGACCGTATCATATGTAAATCACATACAGAATGGGTATATATCTTTCCTTCTTATTTGGGGGCCTTGGCATGTTGCTAGATGTCAACCTTGGTCATTGAAATCGAAGGACCATCTGATCGGAGGATAATTTATGTTAGATTAAATTATCAAGATTCATTTCATGTCCAACTTTAGGGGAACCCAAAAGGTCACACACAACAAAGTCAAAATCAATGGTTAACAGTGCACAGTATAAATTTAATAGCATTTATGATTGCTGTAGGAATTGTTCATAAATGGTTTAATGTGATTATTATTGAACATATCATTTATGAGGTTCCATACTGGCTTAGGGATTGGTGAATGACGATAGGGGTGCTTCTGGAATTGGAAAAATGAATAAGAAAAAAAAAAAAAATCTGTTTTATTATTATTATTATTTTTTTTTAAATTTTTTTTTTGAATTTCAATTCGGCTCAAACTCTTATTAGGGTTTTTTAATCTCATTAAACCACTAAATTAAGATCCAATGGCTAAGATTAAATTAGCATTTATCCCACATCAGATTCTTAATTAACTTCGTTGTCTTTGGAGCACCTATATAAACCCAAAGAAATCTTTACAAATTTTACACCAAAAACCTTTCATATCTTGGGTTTATATAAGTGAGCAACTCTAAAGTTTAAAGAGTAAGCCACTAATATTGAGGATCCTTAAGTCTAATTGACTAGAGGAATCTCAAGTTAAAAGTTTTGAGGTATTTTCCTAGGCTAGCACCAAGGGTGAAATACCCGTGCACTCAAGGCGTAGTCTTGCCGTTGAGTTTTTGGCTTTGGTGTGGGCATCTTTGGAGGCCATACACTTGGGTGGCTCTTTGGAACTTGGAAGAGCTTGCTGAGTTACAGAAAAACTTGTAGATTGGAGGGAGAACTGGAGGAGTCTTCGGGTCAAGTAAGTCTTTTTCTTTCTTTATTTTAATTAGAGTTCTTATGATAGTTAGTATGTTCAGGTTTATGTTCTTTGCATGTTTTATGAGTTTTTATGCTTAGAATATATAGTAACATGCTTAGGCTTGTAGAATAATCAAAACAAATGGGTCTTGGGCAATGGGATAACGGCATCATAATTTTTAAATTTTCCGCTGCGCACTCCCGACCACTTCCCAATAGTGGTATCAGCGTGCCATTTTTTGTTTTGATTAGTTCTCTCTCATTTGAACTCGAAATTGGGTGTGTAAAAGCTCGTTTGAAGATGACACCCTAAACGTAATTTTAGGTACAAGGTTTGCATGATTTGGTTAAGATTTGAATTGTGAAATTGCATTTAAAATTCACGCATCTGTAAAAAATTTGAATAGTAAATTTATTTGAATAAAATAAAATGCAATATCATGATTAAATATTAATCAGAGTTATTTAATGCCTAAAATAATTCCAACATATTAAAACTCATATGCTTGATTATTCTATGTATGATTAGAATTTACATGATTATTTTAGGGTATAAGCATCTAGAGACTTTCTAAGGAATAGAGAGTATTGCTTATCCCTTAGCTAAGTAATTATTCCATGATGAACTTAGAGATTTATTACCTTTAAGGCTAATAAATATAAATCACTTGTTTATAATAAAAGACATTATAAAAGATACAAGTGGAGTGAGACCAAGGCGTTAATAAAACTTCCCAAACTAAAGTTAATTTAACCAAAGGTATTACTAGAGTTAGATAATGATTTGGTGTCTTCCTTCACTCAGTACCTTTTTATAGCCAAAAGGAAAATCTGTGACGACATTTTGATAATCATTTACTCAAAACTTACCTTAAAGCATATTTAAAGTGTTGGACTACTTTGGAGGATCTATTGTTTATTCCTGTCATCAAGGCAATAAGAGCCTAAGAGGTAAGGGTATTTAAGAGAGTTCGCTCCACCCTCCCTCTGGGAGCAACTTCATAATATTAAAAGTCCATGTATTATAAAACATTAATGAAAACATACCCAATTTTAACCTTCTTCTCTTAACAGGTGGGTTAAAATATTTCACAAACATTCAAATGGCAAACAGAGTATCACTTTGTTCCATTCTTAGTTAGCATAATCTCAAAGGGGGCAACTACAATGACTGGTTTAGAAACCTTAAAATTGTCTTACGATATGAAAATATTTTTATGTTCTTGAAAGACCATTTCCCTCCCCTTGAATAGTTGTAGATAGATGTGAAGATGACCAAAATACATTTGATGGTTGGAAGAAACACGTCGATGATGATAAGCAAACAGTTTGCATAATGCTTGGCTCTATATCGGATGAACTTTAGAAAGCTCACGAAGATATGTATGCTCAAACCATCATCTTTCACTTGAAGGAGTTGTATGTAACTTCCATTCATACCATGAGATTCCAAGTGTTACGTGTCTTATTCCAAACAATGTATAATGAAGGATCTGTTAGTGGACATGTGCTTAAGATGATTGGCCACATTGAAAAATTGGGTTCATCATAGATCATGAGATAGGTCATGATCTAATTCTTCAGTCCTTACCAAAAGACTTCTCTAATTTTATTATGCAGTTTCATATGTCTAATAGAGAATCTACTTTAGCATAATTGCACAATCTGATAAAGCAAGCAGAGAAGGATTTGAAACCGGAGCTTAAAACCTCCTTCATGCTTACGGGTACGGACCTAAAGCCACGAGGCCGAAGAAAAATAAGGGCAAGGCCAAGTCTCCAGATCACCTAAAGCCTAACAGTAAGGTGGAGAAGAAAAGGGAAAGGGGAAATATTTCTTTTGTGGAAAGAATGGTCATTGGAAGAAAGACTGCAGATCCTTGAAAGCCAAGGAAGCTAGGGAAGCCCAAGAGGCCAAAAGCTCAATGCTTCAGGTATGTTGTATATGATTGAACTATATTCTCAAAACTCTGAACCTTCTACTTGGGTGTTTGACACCGGTTGTGGGACTCACTTGTTTAACAATGTACAGGGCCTGAGAAACAGTATGAGACTCTGTCATGGGGAGGTTGACTTACGCATGGGTAATGGAGTAAAACTGGCTGCATTGTGCATGGGGACTTATTCATTAGTTTTCCAAATGGTTTAGTTTTAGACTTAGAAGATTGTGTTTATGTACATTCTCTAGTAAAGAACATAATTTCAATTTCTTCTTTATATAATAAAGGCTTTTCATGCCTAATAAGTTATAATGAATGTTCTATTTATTTCAATGAAATAAAATATGGAGATGGTATTTTGAATAATGGTATCTATGTCTTACAAACTAACAAAGAATGTTCAACCTCTAATATATACAACGTTAACTCGAATAATCTCAATGAATCACTTCTATGGCTAGGAAGTCGCTTAGGTCATATCAATGAAACAAGATTAACTAAGCTACATAAGGATGGGTATTTCAGACCCTTCAAATATGAACCTTATGGAACTTGTGAGTCTTGTTTACTTGGTAAAATGACCAAATTACCCTTCAAAGGTAAAAAACAGCGTGCAACGGAGACATTAGAACTCATACACTCTGATGTATGCGGACCGATGTCAGTCACCACTAGAGGTGGATTCTCCTACTCCATTACCTTTGTCGATGATCACTCGCGATATGGGTATGTGCACCTTATGTGGTATAAATCTGAAGCCTTTGAGAAATTCAAAGACTTCAAAGCTGAAGTAGAAAACCAACTTAGTAAAAGAATTAAGTCACTAAGGTCTGACCGAGGTGGTGAATACTTAAGCGACGAATTTCAAGATTACTTGAGAGAAAATAGCATTGTTTCCCAGTGGACTCCTCCGAGAACTCCACAGCATAATGGGGTCTCCGAAAGGAGAAATCAGACATTATTAGATATGGTCCGATCAATGATGCCAGACACGGATCTACCTCTTTCATTTTGGGGTCTTGCTTTAGAAACTGCAACACTACTACTGAACCAAGTTCTTTCCAAGACTGTTAGTCAAACATCATATGAGTTATGGTCTGGGAAACGACATAGTCTTAGTTATCTAAGAGTTTGGGGATATGACGCATATGTTAAGCTCACAAACTAACAAATTGGATGATAAGGCAGTTAAATGTAAGTTTGTACAATATGCCTTGAACTTAAAAGTATACGTGTTCTACGTCCCAAATGAACAAAAAACATTTGTCTCACGAAATGCTAAATTTCTAGAGAATGAATTCATTCTCAAGAAATATAGTGGGAGTAGACTTAACCTCGATGAGGTACGATATGAAAATATTAACATAGAACTAAACCCCAAGCCCTCAAAAGGGCAGCGACGGAACAACCACAAGGTTATGAACTTAGAAGGTCTGGTAGGGAAAGATATGAGCCTGAAAGATATGGTTTCCATATTGATGAGGAACATGATCAGGTCATTGATAATGACGATCCCAGTTATGACGAAGCAATGCGTGACATTGATTCAGTCAAGTGGCTTGAGGCCATGAAATCTAAAATGGACTCTATGTATCAAAATCAAGTCGGACTTGGTAGATGCACCTGAAGGGATAAAACCCATACGCTGCAAGTGGATCTACAAGCATAAAACTGATGCAAAAGGCAACATCCAAACCTATAAGGCTAGGTTGGTGGCGAAAGGTTATAGACATATCCAAGGAATTGACTATGACGAAACCTTCTCGCCTGTTGCAATGATAAACTCCATTCGAATTTTACTGGCACTGGCAGCACACTTTGCTTATGAGATTTGGCAGATGGATGTCGAAACAGCTTTTCTTAATGAGAACCTCGTAGAGGAAGTCTATATGACACAACCTGAGGGGTTTGCATCTAAGGATGATCATAATAAAGTATGCAAGCTTAAACGATCCATTTATGGACTCAAGCAAGCCTCCAGAAGTTGGAATATACGATTTGATGAGACAATCAAAGAATTTGACTTCATCAAAAATGTAGACGAGCCTTGTGTTTACAGGAAAATAGTGGGAGTGTTGTTGTGTTTCTTGTATTATATGTCGATGACATATTAATCATCGGGAATGATATTCCCATGAGCAAGCCACAAGCAATGGTTATCTCAGAATTTCTCCATGAAAGATTTGGGAGAAGCAGCCTACATCCTCGGCATTAAGATCTACCGTAATAGATCTAAGAGGTTGTTAGGACTTTCTCAATCTACATATATAGATAAAGTTTTGAAAAGATTCAAAATGGAAGATTCCAAAAGAGGTAATTTACCTACTTGTCATGGAATGAAATTATCTAAGGAGCAATGTCCATATACTCTTTCAGATAGAGAGCGTATGAGTAGGATCTTATGCTTTAGCAATAGGATCGATCATGTACACCATGCTATGTATAAGACCTGTTGTCTCTTATGCTCTTAGCATAACGAGCAGGTATCAGACAAATCCTAGTGAGCAACACTAGGCAGCTGTCAAAACAATCCTCAAGTATCTAAGAAGAACTAAGGATGTGTTTTTGACATACGGAGATTGTTCTGAGATGAAAGTCATTGGTTACTATGATGTGAGCATTCAGACCGATAGGGATGACAGCATATCACAAACAGGATATCTGTTTACTTTGAATAACGGTGTTGTCAGTTGAAAAAGCTCAAAGTAGTCAACTACAGCGGACTCCACCACTGAAGCCGAGTATATTGCAGCATCTGAGGCATCTAAAGAAGCAGTCTGGATAAAGAAGTTCATCACGGAGCTGGAAGTGCTTCCACGATAAAGAATGGCGTCACGATGTACTGTGACAACACGGGCGCCATTGCTCAATCAAAGGAACCAAGGTCCTACCAGAAATCCAAGCATGTACTCAGGCGATTTCATCTCATCAGGGAGATTGTTGAGAGAAAAGAAGTTATTATAGAGAAAATACCCATAGAAGATAATCTTGCAGATTCTCTGACTAAAGGGCTGACTAATAAAAGCATGATAGGCACACCGAGAGTATGGTGTCTAGATTCATACTAGTTGGCTATAGTGCAAGTGGGAGATTGTTAGGGATATGCCCTATACCCAACTTGTGGATGGGCTATATGTACATGTATTTGTAATATTTTCATTAATCAATAAAATATAAATCTTTATTATACGTGTCTTACATAACTTATATGAATCATCAAACACTGTAATAAAGCCCTTGGAGTAATAAGATGATGGCTTCCATGCCTTATGAGAATCATTACTCTTAAACATTCCTAGTCATAGTTTTGTGAATAATCTGGGCGTTCACAAAGCGGAGAGACTAGCATGATGATATGATCCGCCCTTAAGTGGGGTAGCCGATCTCATAGGCTACTAGCGGAGATCCGTTCGCTTGGTGTATCACATGGATGCATGAGTTGCTCGTGTCCATCGAACTGACCGCCGAAAGTTTTCACATGGAGTGTTTATCCCATGTGTCTGTGAGAACTTTCATGTATTGATTGTATGACTAGTCCTTAGACTTGAGGTCTTTACAATCTTATGCGTGGATCAAATAACTTTGACATTCTCATTCCCTAGTTCAAAAGATCCAGTCATAAGGGTATGATTGGGTCATTTGTTGAAACACGTGAAGTTTGTAAGATACAATAGAGAATCACCACTCTCTCGGATAATATTTTCTTACAAGAGTAGTATTCCAGTTCACGGGTTGATATGTGTGATCAGTGCTTGAGACTTTGACCGTAGTAGAAGAATCATGTGAGATTCTTGGATTAACATGATTCATAATACTATCAACATCATACCTTTGACTATATTGGTAGACACTTTCCGTACCCTAGGTCAAACGGTGGGGATACACTGAGGTGAGGGACTGTATCATATGTAAATCACATACAGAATGGGTATATATCTTTCATTCTCATTTGGGGGCATTGGCATGTTGCTAGATGTCAACCTTGGTCATTTAAATCGAACGACCATCTGATCAGAGGATAATTTATGTTCGATTAAATTAACAAGATTCATTTCATGTCCAACTTTAGGGGAACCCAATAGGTCACACACAATAAAGTCAAAATCAATGGTTAACAGTGCACAATATAAATTAACAGCATATATGATTGCTGTTGGAATTGTTCATAAATGGTTCAATGTGTTTAATTATTGAACATATCATTTATGAGGTTCATAGTGGCTTAGGGATTGGTGAATGACGATAGGGGCACTTTGGGAATTGGAAAAAAAAATGAATAAGAAAATAATTAAAAAAAATATGTATTTTTTTTATATTATTTATTTGTTTTGAATTCCCATTCGGCCCAAACTCTTATTAGGGTTTTATAATCTCATTAAACCATTAAATTAAGATCCAAGGGCTAAGATTAAATTAGCATTTATCCCACATCGGATTCTTAATTAACTTTGTTGTCTTTGGAGCACTTATATAAACCTAAAGAATTCTTTACAAATTTTACACCAAAAACCTTTCATATCTTGGGTTTATATAAGTGAGCAACTCTAAAGTTTAATAGTAAGCCACTGATTTTGAGGATCCTTAAGTCTAATTGACTAGAGGAATCTCAAGTTAAAAGTTTTGAGGTATTTGCCTAGGCTAGCACCAAGGGCAAAATATCTGTGCATTCAAGGCGTAATCTTGCCGTTGAGTTTTTGGCTTTGGTGTGTGCATCTTTGGAGGCCACACACTTGAGTGGCTCTTTGGAACGTGGAAGAGCTTGCTGAGTTAGAGAAAAGCTTGTAGATTGGAGGGAGGACTGGAGGAGTCTTCGGTTCAAGTAAGTCTTTTTCTTTCTTTATTTAATTAAGGTTCTTATGATAGTTAGCATGTTTAGGTTTATGTTCTTTGCATGTTTTATGAGTTTTATGCTTAGAATATATAGTAACATGCCTAGGCTTGTAGAATAATAAAAAAAAAAATGAGTTTTGGGGAATGAGATAGCGGCATCATAATTTTAAAATTTTCCACTACGCACTCGCGGCCACTTACCAACAATTTAACTGTCATAAAAATAGTACATTAAGCGCAAACTCCCATATCCATAATGAGGACAACTCGCTAACAGCTCCTTATATCTCTTCATGTTGATAAAGGGTTCACTATCTTTTAGGAGAATGTAGATATTTGTCTTTTCAAGGAATTCATCTTATGGCGTGGAAAATATTATTTAAAGAATGTCTATGTCATCTCACCCCATGATCCATTGACCGAGTCTTAAGAATACAACTAGCTTTTATAATCATTAAGGGTAAAAAGGGAAAACTTAAGTCTAATTGTATCAGTGATTCCAAAACCGGTCATGGAATGTTTCTACATCCTCTTCAAACTCTCTAATGTGTACATAGAGTTCTCGTTCTCCAAACCATGAAAAGTTGCGAGATATTGTATCATTCCAGACTTACAATCTATATGTGGTGCCTTAGGAGGAAACATTATACACAATGCTGTAGTTGTGCGAGTTGGGTAAAGGTACTCCTCAAAAGTCCTCATAGATGGTCTCTCATATTCATTCATAGTATGTGCACCAGAAGTGGAAGGTATGGCAAAGAGATTGTCAAACAAACTCTATGAGTCTGAGTTTTTTTCTTTAGTCCTAAAAAATATACCAAACCTATCTCTGCGTCTAGGCATGCAATTAAAACACAAGTGAAACAATGAACATAAATAAAAAGAATAAACTAAAATAAATAATTAAAAGAAATCAAAAACTGAAATTAAAATTAAAATAAAATAGATAAAAAATAAATAAATAAATGAAAAAAATCAAAACTAAAATAAAACTGAAATTGAAATAAATAAAAATAATAGTAAATAATAATAATAAATGATATGGAATGAAGTTATCGCTTTTTTTGTTGACCAAGAAAACCTGCTCCTATTGTTTGTAAACCATCTCTCCAGCAACGGAGCCAAATTTTGATTACTTCCAAAGAGTACTTGCGGCTACCGTAGTATAGTTAGGGTGTCGATTCCTCAGAGAGATGGTTACAAAGAACTGATTTACTTAAACAAAACGTTAGCGGTAACTATATGAAATGATAGTGGTTGAATTGATAATATATAATAAAAACTATGGAAAATACGTTGAAGAATATTAGTAGAGATAAACAGCAAAGCATCAGGAATCTCTCTTGTATCAAATCCCTATATTCAGTTATTGATTCCGTTTTATTACTCAATTGAAGGTTTCACATCTCAAACCAACAATAAGAAGATATTCAATTCTAAACATATTAAATTCTAAGTTAATCAATGATTTAATTTCTTTATATTAACAGCATATAGAGTTATCTTTATGACTTATATAACGTCGATAATATACCCTCAGGAAATACTGCAGCAGAAGACTAACTCATAAAATAACTTTACCAGCCACAACTGGGTTCCCCAATCACACATAGAAAAAACATGACTGAATCTATAAGCAAGTTGAATAAACACCGTTTCTGGATTCATAAATCGTAGAATAATAAAGAATAATAAACATCAATTGTATTAAACGTTTAAGAGTATTTAGGAATCAACAACGTGAACATAAAAACTTAAATACAAGAGTTCATCCTTAGATTTTCCTAGGAGATTTCTCCATACAGAAGAGAGATATAGCCTGGATAGATTGGATAGACGTCATGTCGACTTGAAGTTCTTTGTTCTTCTCTCTCGAAATTATGTTTGAGGCTCTTTGATGTTGTTTTCTCTTCCGTTTCTTCTCTTCTTTCCTCTATTTCTCCCCACTTTAGGGTTTTGGATGAGCTTGGGTTTATATAGAGAAGTCTCGGAGACCTTATTTGCGTAAAAAATAAATTAAGCAAAAACCTGGAAAACGCTTCCTTGTAGCAACGAGTGTCCTTGGCGCATCGTGATGCATGCCTGGCTTTGCAGGATAATGATTTCTGTGTTTTTGCTCATTTCGCGCGCTTCTTATACGTCCGAAACATGCGTAATTGATCCAATCTTCATGTTCCATTACATCCTAATAATAAAACATAAAATAAACTATAATTAAGATTAATTAAGCCGAGTTAACGATGTTCAAAGTATAGTTTCATGCACTTATCACCGCCTTTATAGTCGGTTGGACTTAATTTAATTTGACTTAACCTTGACTTAATTGGATACCGTCTTTATGTTCGGTTAGATTAAATTAAATTTGACTTAATTGGATACTGCCTATATGGCCAGTTGGTAACTCATGTAAAATTTATATATTATAATGAGAGAGATTTCAAATTTGAATTAAAAAAAGTGGATCACCTAATCCCCAATATTTTATCTTATTATTTTATTTTAACTTTTTTAGTTTTCAATTTGTTTTATAATGCTTTGTTTATTTAAGTCTAAGTAGTCCTAGATATGTGTCGTAACTAAATACATTATCTAGAGTTGTGTTAAACTCCAATTCCATATGTTTATAAGTTAGTTATTTTGTGTCTTGTGTGATGTATAAGTTTATTTATTGAGTCTTAAGCTTAATGCTTCTTATTCACTGGCCAATAATAAGATTTATTTGGTAAACATAAAATGAACTTGACGAAGGGATTTAGGTTTTAGCATTAGACTCAATAGCTCAAGATCTCACAATCACCTTAGAGATTTTCTTCCAGGATTCACATATACCTGTCGAGCATAAGTAGCCATAATTGGAACTAAATCTTGATGAATTCGAGTTTCTTATTAATATAGACATATAGTTAATTGGGTTACTTTAGGTATTTGCATCTGACCATCGATAGAGGCTTTTGCATATCTTCGTGTTCTAGGTTCATAAACCACGACATATTGCACAATAAATAATCAATCATCTTTAGAAGAACATTGAAAGGATTCGCAACCCTAGATAATTTCATAATATTGATTTCTTTTAATTTACTTTTGCATTATTTTCTTTACTAGTTTCTAGTTAAAATCACCATCCAAACAACAATCAATTTTTAGATACTTGTAGAAATTTAACTTCAATACATTAATAGCTTAGGTATTAAGTCCTCGTGGGATCTATATTTTATACTAATTGAGCGATACGTGAAATTGCGTTATGTGTGTGATTTCACCAATCATATTTTATCAGAATAAATGAAATAAATTTTTTTGAAACCACCAATATCAAGTCATCCCCTTATGTTTAGCGAGCCTGAGATCGATCATACTGCCTCATGGGACACTGATAACTTCCATAGACTTATTCATATTCATGTTCGCCTATTTACACAGTGTTTGGTCCTGCTACATAGGTTACACACCCCCAGGTTATGATACTAGTGTGGATTTTTCATGTTTTAAAACATGTGTAAGCGTACACGGGGAGACGAATCAATCCAAGTACGTATGATGATGTAGGGGAGACATCTCAATCTTGATCACTGTATATGATTTTATAGTTCATGATTATGGGTTTTACAAAGTATAATTTTTCACAGATATATATACAATGTTCAGATCAAGTTTATGTTTTCTTACCTCAACATGTAATTTCACAAGTTCATGCGTTCATTTTCTCACTTTAGATTTCATTTTCAAGATTAAGATCAAGTTTTACAGATCATGCTTTATGATTTACATTTGTTTGCGCAGGTTTTATGCGTGCAGGGAAAAAAAGCGTGTAAGGTTCAAACCTTCTGAGACAAAGTCCCAGCAAGGGGTGTATTGAATCAGGTGAATAAGCCTCCGAGGGGCACAAGCACACAAGTTACATTCCTAGGTTACAAGCTAAGAAATAAAAAGATAAAATATGCTCGATTGAGTCTTCATTCTTTTCTCTCCTTCTTCCTTGGGGTAGGCGAGCTTTTATAGTGCTATTTGATAACTGATTTGAGTAGTTCCACCATATTTTTGCAGTTTTGAGTACTGCTAGTAACTGCTGGGTCGTGTGCCTTAACTGTCTGATCGTGAAGGAACAACCGCTCAACTGCATTGGTAATGAAGATACACAATCGCATGTTTTTCATATTCTGGCAATTGGCTCGATCGTCTTAATTTTTTTGTCACTCTCTTCGCCCATCGCCCTTCTTCTTTTCGCCTTCCTCTCGTTCTAGGACGAACTCGCCCTACGGGGATTTTATCTGCCAACAATT